>CAKNYM010029316.1:1074-12244 GCA_932195095.1 Andricus curvator | reverse complement strand
GTTTGTGTGTGTGTGTGTAAGCAGGGTGCATAACACTTGTCTCTATGTAATTTTTTCCTAAAATCGAATGGCGTAATCGGTTTCTCTTTGACTCACATATTCAAACAGATTGTTTAAATAATTGAAAAATCAGATTATTTTTCAGGAAAAATCATCTTCCATCCCCAATAGTTAGAAACAAATTTTTTCAGATTTTTCCGACAGATAATTTTTTTGTATCAAATTTTATTGTTAAAAAAAATCTGCCACGGGAACATTTACAGCAAAAAGAATTTGTTCATTCAGAAATGCTTATTTGACTCGACTACAAGATGTATGGATTTAAAGGAATTGAAAGATGTATGCCAGGATGAGGATGTTTGAAGGAAAATAGTTTGTAAGAAATGTGTGATGAAGAGAGTGAGTGGGCGACGTGATAGATGCCTGAAACGAAAGATTTTCGATAATCACAGGCCGTCGTGAAGAACTTATGTGAGCTGTGAAGTACGATTTAGATCTTTTTTAGAAAGATTTATCAGCGACCCATGTCGGAAGGGAGTTGTGGGACAAGTATATTGTCTGAACAAGCAACACGCGACTTCTAAATTGATCAAAAATCTTTTCCTGTTTCTACAAATCTCTTACTTACACTATCCATAATTATGTGACCGTCCGCGAAGAAAGAGACCTAACGCCCAGGAGCTACATTTTACAGGAGGGCTATAAAGGAGCCTCTCGTTGTTCTTAAGTCTAAAAATAATATTTTCATTACGCAAGAGCAAATAAAAAACTATCGATTGGTGTATCAAACTGAGAACCGATACTTAAGGCTTGAAAACCGAACTACTTACGCTTACTCCAAAAGGGATTTAGCTTAACCTGACAGTCAGGTTAAGCTAAATCCCTGTACACGACTTTTGAACACCAGAGGTGTTAGTGACGCTAGGTCATGCGTAGTGTCGCTGGAATCAAATGGGAGACCAAGCTCCTCTGCGGTCCTATCTGCGGCACGGTATGGAAGCGCCGCAGCATTAACGACTTCATGTTGATTTACGAGTCGATAAAGAGAATCTCTGCTATTTAAAACTGAGCAGGCTGTAGCCAGAACCGTCATCATCTTGTGTGTACTTCGGTTAAGTTGTTTCAACTCATCGACGTTCCATTTTACTGCACCAAATGTGCAGAGCAGTATAGGAACGGCCAGCATATGTGCTCGTCCGCGAAGAAAGGGACCTAATGCTCCAAAGCTGAATTTTACAGGACGGGCGATCGTAGCAGAGCCCGCAAGCCAGCATTTGAGTAAGAGGGATGCGTCTACGAAAAACACCCCCTCCACTTACCACTACACTTTTAGGCACGAGCCAGTGGAGCTCACGGACTCGTCGCGTACAGCTGCAGTGGTAAGTGGTGGGGCTGGCTTTCGTAGGCCTCTCGTTCGGTATCCGTGTACGCTTATGATGCCTATGTTTGTAGCTTAATACCACGAGAAGTAATCAACATAAAAAATTTATGATCATTGGAAATGAAAGAGTAACTCAGAAACTATCGATTGGCGTAAGAAAATGAAAATAGATTTTTTCTGCATTAGGTCGCTTTCTTCGCGGACGGTCACATATTGGTAGCCTGGATCTTATTCTTCCAAGATAATTCGGAAGCCCAAATTTTTCTGAGAATTTGGCGATACGTCTATATGCCAAAGTTGGGATCACTGGTGTAGGTGGACGTAGGCACATTTTCCAGTCCAAACCTCATGCCAATCGCTTCAGAGTACCTATTTACCGCCGGCACAAGCATCTTCAGGTCCCCTTTTGAAGAAGCAAAGAGTTTCAGGTTGTCCATGTATAAAAGGTGGTTGATCTTAAACCAGTTCAGACACATCCAATAAATTCGTAATCACCCGCTCAATTGATATCATAGTCAAGTTTGACAGTCTCTTTTCCGCCATTGCTGTTCGCAAATAGTTTTTTATTATTTTCAATTTTTAAAAGGATCGCTCCGCGCTTGCGACAGATACAGGCAAAGTGGTTAAAATTCGCTATGTTATGAACGTATTTGGAAACACGAGATGAAAGTTTTCTTTTAGTATGAATGTCAAAATTTAATTTGCACTTATGTTTGGCTTGAGCTAAGTTCATAACGCAATAAGTTCATCATACAAATCCACGCCTACTCTATCTGAGCGATTTTCGTCTTCGTTTGTAAGATTTTGTTGTAAATTCTTGCACTTTTCAAGAATGTCTAACTTATCTATGTTTAGAAGGGTAGTGCTGTTAAATACAAACCCGAAAATATTTTCGAATTGTTTAATCAATTCAAACCGCTCTTGCAAGGACATGATTATTACGTCTAATGTTGTGAATCAACTTTCGAACTTTTTTGGGATCAGCTACTCTTTGTCGCGTACCCATCAGGTTTTTTAACTTGATATCTACCTATAAAGCTGTTGCTAAATGTGTAGCTTCAGTTGTATATTCTTTGAAAGCTTCGTCAGTGCTTTTTTGAGTGAAAAATTTACTTAAACCTTCAATAATTTTAATAGATTCCAGGAGATTCATGTGAGGATTAAATGAATCTCAAGACACGGGATCATAATACAGCTACATATAAATGATATTATTTTCAAAAAATTGAATTTTCGAATTCGATTTAGAAAAACAATTTAAAAGAAAAAAGTTCTGTAACTGATAGTGGGCCTATTCCGGAAAGAAAGGAGAATTGGAAAAACATAACTTGCATGTAATTTAATTGAAAAGTATGGTCTTTGAAACATGTTTGAGTAAAAATTCTAAATTGTTTTTATTACGGTTCCGTTTCAGGACACCAAATATAGCAAGGGCGGCGAAAAAATTTCTCGTAGAATTATAATATAAATAGAACAAAACCATTTTCATTCGTCAATTTTTTTCAAATTTCTCAAAAAATTTCGTATACGGTGTGTATTGTGTATGGAGAAATATGAAAAACGTAACTTTCATGTAATTTAATTGAAAATCATGGTCTTTAAAACATGTTTGAGTAAAAATTTAAAATTATTGTTATCACGGTTCCGTTCCAGGACATCAAATATAGCAAGGCCGGCGAAAAAATGTCTCCAAACATTAGTTATCTGTATAGCAATGCATTTATTTATTTGATTCAACAAAACTTTGATTGATTTAATCAAACATTCTTCAGAGTGTGTTGAGGTGTGCATATGCAATTATACATATTTCGGTATACAAAGATTTTTTGAGTAAAACAATTAAAAGAAAAGTTATTTAACCTAGTTCTACTTTAGATTTCGTAAATTCACAGCAATTATTTGTCCATAATATAGTTCACCATCATAAAGTCTACATTCAAATATTCCTGAACCTAGAAATAATGTATTACTGGAAAGAAATGGGCTCCAGATGAAAATTCAGGGAAAATCGAGGGAAAATCCCAGAAGACAAAGGCACGAAGCTAAGCCCACTTAGAAACTTTATTGCGTTAAGACTGAAGAGATTAGTCGCCTCTTAACGACCAAACCCTTGTTGGTGCTTGGCCGCCCGTGTGCCCCGCACACATTGCACCCTATTACGCGCCGGCCATGACCTGACTTAAACTTCACGTTAGAGTTCGGATCTCTTGTTAAGCTGTAGGTCCCCCCATCATGCACTTGGCTGCAACACAGTACGTGGATGGTGGGTTAAAAAACCAGATTTTGTCTAATATGTCAAATAAGGCATACTGATCTTATCAGATCACTTAATTGCATCACAAAAATGCCTCCGTTACTGATAATGTATACCGAGAAAGCTCAGTGCAGTCGATAAGGTTCATCATCTACAGGAATTTGCACTGCAAGATCAAGCGGCGTCTAGTGAAGCAATACAACTTAATCATGCTATTGATGTTCCTGCGCTGAACAGAGATGTAATGGGCCTTTATTTTTGGACAGAAAAACTGGTGCAAAATGTGAGGAGAGAACACCATCGACTCTTCTTGAATAAGTACCCAGAGTTAACCATAAGAATAAATGAGCAGAATTTTGCAGACCAAAAACCCTCAATATATGGAAGCAGATTGCTTCCGGCTGTTGAAATAGCTGCCATAAAAATGAAAGTGAGATAGCAGCATCATATTATGGACTGCCTCTGGAAGGTGTGAATAACGAAGAGATGATAGTAGCTGAGGACAAAGGTGCTAGGGACAAAGCACATCAAGTACCGGATCCACTAGAACCACATGCGGATATTAATAACGTTGATGTAAACAGCGAAATTCCAGAAAAACTAAAGCACCTTGAAAGGAATTTTGTCGTGCTTTAATAGAGTTCAGACATGTAGAACCTACACTAAGGCATTCTCTACCCTAGATGAACATCGTAGAGGGTCTGCTTGCACTAATAGAACACCTGAACAGCAAGGGTTTACCTATGCATTCAAACGCAACACTTGCAACATAATTGTTACCATTTATCAAAACTCGGTACGGCCCTGCACGAAAGGGTTGCCGGGTCGCGGGCGAGATCAGACTGAATCCCCCGAGGGGTCCCGATGCCCTGAGCGACGACGCTCCCCATGCCAGTCTGGGCTTGCTCGTCCCGTAGAATACGTCTTTGTAGTTATCATAGTGTACTGTCTTGGTTCGCTCTCATATTCGCACCGTCCTATCCGGGCCATCTGGTCGGCCGTTCGTCACGTCGCTCCTACGTCGTTGCTGTCGCCGCCACGCCGCCCCATCGCCGACTCCTGGGGCAAACCCCAACTGTTTCGCTCGTCCTCTCTTTCGAGCCAACGAATGTAAGTGGATAATAAACCACGTTTTACCCTTATCTATCTTCGCCTCATTGTGTCTAAACCTTCATCTCGGCAATCCAACTCCCCATCTCCCTCCGCGGTCTTACCTCGTAACACACTAACTGCGTTAGAGGTGCAAACTCTTGTGTATTGTGCAGCTGTGGCAGCCGTTAACACGTTGGGCCACAGGAGTGGGCCGACAAATGCAGTCTTTTCCCCAGGAAGGGATCGAGATCCACTATGGAAGATCAGGTTGGATATGGATGTCAACAAAGTAAGGTGCACATTGGGTCGATTGACTCAATATAAGAAATGAAATAGAACCAGAAAGCTGATACACTATGACAATAAAATCATACCTTCGAAACATTAGGGCATTGACAGCAGCCATATTGGATGTGATTTTAGACTCCTAATGACAGGGACTTGATGTGTCTTACTGCTAGACTGCATCGTTACAATAAGAGTAGTACAAGAAGGCAGCAAAATCAAACCTTTTAGGAAGATGAAAGACGGTTCTATCATAAACTGAGTAAGAAGCCACATAACCAGCAAAACCTCAATTGAAAGTGAGGACTAGATGGTAGGTACTAGATACTAGGTATATATTACCTGAAAACCAAATGTTCAAAATCCGTCTGAATTTCGACCTATAGCCATAGACGCTCTTGCTGTGACTCAAGCACGCAAACATGAAAAAAACTTGCACATGGCATACATTGACTACAAGCAAGCGCCTCCTTCCGTACCACGTAAATATTTGCTTGAAGTCTTAAAAATTTACTGAGTCTGCCCACGTATCATCGACTTTCTATGTCGTGCTTTGGGGTACAAGTATCAAGTATTTTTATCATGGACAACCAAGGATAACTCTAGACTAATCCGCATTACGACGGGTATCTTTCAAGGAGACTCTTTCAGTGCATTATTATTTTGGTTCTGTTCAACGTTGAACATAATGACCAAGGCACTACATAGCATGTCACATTGGTTTAGAATACATGATAACAAGAATAGTCATCAACTGACCCAACTTATATAGGTGGATGAACTGAAGCTATACGCTAGTTCAAAACAAGAAACTGCAGCAAGTGATCGATGTCACAAAGCAGTTTAACAATGCTATCCACTGGAGTTTGGACTATATAAATGCAGAACAGTGTATTCAATCAGAGAAGAATTAGGGAACGCAGAGCTGGAGGAATAGAACGAGAATGACATCGAGACAATGGCTGAGAGTGAGTCATATAAATATCTGTGTATTCTTCAATCGAAGGGTATTCAGGATACTATAGTAAACTAAAGCCTAATGACTGCCTTCACTACAAAACTCAGATTGGTTCAGAAAAGTTCTCTCAACTCGGCAAACAAGATAAGGGCAATCAACACCTATGCCATCCCTAACCCCACGTACACGCTCAGGCGCATAAATGATCGAAAATCGACCTTTAAGGGTTAAACAGAATCATCCGCGTCGAAATGACGAAGCACCAAATGCAATACAGTAACTCGGCCATTGAAAGGGTAGTTCTACCACGACACAGACGGGCTAGGGGCATTGTAGATGTTCAGAAACTGTGTAAGTCACAAGTTTTACAGTTGCAAGACTATTTTAACAGCAAGCGAGATTTTGTGCTTTACAATTTGCCAGATATGTGCTACACAGTTTTTGGATTCTGGAGACCTTTTTAAATTAGAATACAAAAAATCAAATGGACCTCGTCGATCCGACGGAAATGGGGTTGTCGTCTGGAATATATGTACTGTCCCTTTTCTGATCATATTATTCTCTGACTACTCTAGTTGACTTTGTCCGTACAATGGATTTAATTTCACGTCCTTTGAGGACCTGTGATGGAACATTTTCTTGAATTACCATAATAATGAATAATAAATACAAGTAAAGATTAAATTTCTCAAATCTTTGCAGCCTTTGCTGAACATATTCTCATCATGACACACGTGCTTTGCTTTCGATTTTCGGCAGACATTTAAAATTTGTAGTGTGCAAAAAATTTGAAACTTCGAGCCGGGTCAAGCCGACTTCTTTCGAGTTGAGTCGTTTTCATGCTAATTGGAACTGTTTCAAGCTACTCAAAACTTCAAAACTTTCATGTCTGAAGAAGTAATATTATTTTAACAAAATATCCATGATATTTGGTACTAAGGGGTTTTTCTGGTTACTGATGACAAATTGTAGATCAAAGTTTGGATCCAAAATAATGACAAAGTTTTTAAAAATCGAATAAATGACCGGATTTTTAATAGAACTTGGTGCCAGGCGGGTTTTCTGATCCCTGAACACAAATTTGGCATAAAAATTCAAGAATTTAATATTTTTAATCTAAAACATTTCGAGTAACTGGAAACTGTTAGAGGAGTAGTATACAATAGTATATTGTGTATCGAGGGCGTAAAGAAGGCTATTTTGACGTGTGTGAACTTGCCGCCCGAGCGAAGCGAGGTCGGCAGTCGCACGAGGCAAAATAGCCATACGCCCTTGATACACGCCATACTTTTTGTCCTACCCTTCTTGAAAACAAGCTTGGTGTACTTGACAATTTTAGATTATGAGTGAAAGAAAGAAATAGCGTACTTTGAGGAAGGGAGACTGTGGGGTGCAGCAATACAATTTTTTAAAAGATAAAGATAATTTCCTGTATATTCTCACTTGTATGGTGCAGTGTATGTGAAGCGGGCGTAAAGTTTTATGTAGCGGTCGTAAAGTGTTATTTAGCGGGCGTAAAGTGTTAGGTAGCGGGCGTCAAGTTTCATGTTGGCCCGGCGGCGGAGTGCGCGTGTGCGAACGTCACTGGGCTGTAAGCGGCCACATTACGCCTGCCTCATGTGCATGCAATGGTGCGTTTTCAAGGGGGGTCGGACAAAAATGATTTATTTCAGGCACTTGGACCTAGACATCTGCAGTAATGGCAAAAAGTGGAATAAAGGAAAACCTCACAGAAAGTATACGGAAAATATAGAAAGAGAGAAGGGCTAAGATAAGAGCAGGGAAAGAAACATCAGAAGAACTATTTACAGATTTAAAGTTGAGGCAAGTGGGTCCGCTAAGCCCACTGCTATTTCCAGTATTCATAGCCGACATGGAGGCGAAATTTAAGAAATGACTAGAATGGGGATTATCGGTACTAGGAAATAGATTTTTGTCACTGGCATACGCAGATGACATAGTGATACTAGCTAGAGAGAAGGAGGAATTGAGAAGCATGATGAGAAGACTAGATAAATACTTTGTTAAAAATAAATTGATATTAAATGTAGATAAGACGAATGTAATGGTCTTCAGGAAACAAAACAGGAGGAAAAAAGTAGAGAGGGAATTACAGTGGAAAGGTGAAATTATTGAGGAAGTGATGGAATTGGTTTTTTTAAAAGATTTTTAATCAAGAAAAAGTAGGAAATTAGAAAGCACATGAGGGAAAGAGTAAAAAGAGCAACGGTACCAATGAATAGGTACAAAGAATTGGAGAGAAATTATTTAGATATGCTGGCAAAATGAGAATGAGAATGTATAAGGTGTTAGTGTCGAGTCTATTAATGTATGGTGTGAAAATATGGGGGGGAAAGAATATGAGAAAGTGAAAAGTGTGCATGAAAAATACATTAGATGGACATTGAGATTGGACAAATGTGCAATCAATCACCCTTCGTGCGCTACCCTGCTAAAAATTTCGGATTCCGAAATTGGTCCTAATTTATCCGAAAGCAATCCGATTCACAATTTTTTTTCCGAAATATGTCCTGTCTAATCCGAAAACTGTACGAAAACAGTCAGAAATTTGTCTGATTATGTCCGGAGTCTGTCCGGACCAAAAATTTCGACTCCGGAAAGAGTCCGATTTGATCCGAAATTAGTCCGAAATTCAAAACCTGAAATTATTTTAGTTGAACTAAAAATGGAAAATAGTCCGGTCTAATCCGAAATTTATTCGAACGTAAACTTTCACTCTCGAAAGAGTCCGACTTGATCCGAAATTAGTCCGGAACTCAGTACCTGAAATTATGTTTTTTAAAGTAAAACCGGAAAATCGTCCGCTTAAATCCGAAATCCTTCCGGTCAACAACATCGACTCCGGAAATATTCCGATTCTATCCGAAATTGATATGCAGGTTCAAATTGTCATTCGGTGAAATTAAAGTGAAAACGGAAAATCGTCTGATTAAATCCGAAATCTGTCCGGTCTAAGACATCAACTCCGAAAATAGTCCGATTCTATCCGAGATTAATCCGCAGGTTTTAGTTGTCATTCGGTGAAATTAAAGTGAAAACGGAAAATCGTTCGATTAAATCCGAAATCTGTCTGGTCTAAAACATCAACTCCGGAAATAGTCCGATTTTATCCGAAATTAATCCGCAGGTTTTAGCAGTCATTCGGTGAAATTAAAGTGAAAACGGAAAATCGTCCGCTCAAATCCGATATTCGTCCGGTCCAAAACATCGACTCCGGAAACAGTCCGATTCTATCCAAAAAGAAGGGAAGAAAGGAGAATCCAATTCATAATAAAATTATTCATTCTAAAATTGAATTCAA
This sequence comes from Andricus curvator, assembly GCA_932195095.1. Classification (NCBI taxonomy): domain Eukaryota; kingdom Metazoa; phylum Arthropoda; class Insecta; order Hymenoptera; family Cynipidae; genus Andricus; species Andricus curvator. Next base: position 2,952 of record CAKNYM010029316.1, on the reverse strand, counting down.
ATCACGAAAATACGCAATCATCTCCCCCTTGAGTGAATCTACAATCCGTCACTTTTATCGTCAATTAACGATTTAAATTTTAGTGGGAATTTTTATCGTAAGAATCAATCTTACTCAATTTTTGTTTATTTAATCATCAAGTTTAGTTATAAAATGGTTAGGGCTAGTTTTAATATCCTATCAGTATTGGAATCAACTTATATCGTTGGTTGCAATTTACTGGACAGGAAACAGTAAACGCAAATTGAACAAATGTCTCTATGAAAATTAATATCATTGAGATAAGTTTAAAATGCAACATTACTACTATTACTAAAAATTAGTATAATTTTTAGTAAAATTAAGATCTCTAACTAAAATCAGCCAACTGCAGTTATAATTGAATTGAGAATATTGATAAACTCAAAATCGACCCCGGTTAGATAGATTGATAATGTTACAACATACTTCGTTAAAAAGTGTTCTAATTTTTTTCCTCAAAGTGCATTAAAAATGTAATAAAAAATGACTTCTCGTACAACTTTTTAACATCCTGTTTTCGCTCATTTATAATTAAATACTCTATAAGTGTATCGAATTTCATTTTCTTTTAGTTCAGTTTGCTATACCGGATAATATTAGGGTGTATTGGGTTCGAATAACTAGAACTAGAAAAATATCGGGCAAAGAAGGATAAGATATAAATTATTCGCATTCGTCAGAAAGGACAAATTTCGGATTTAAACGGATGAGATCCGGATTAATCGCATTCCTAAAAATCGTACAATTTCGAACTTAACCAGATTAATCGCATCCGCCAGACCATATAATACACGGTATTGACCGGACACAATCCGGATTCATCACATCCGATAAACCGTACAAACCACGGACATGACCGGACACAATCCGGATTCATCACGTCCGACAAACCGTACAAAACACGGACATGACCAGACACAATCCGGATTTATCACATCCGACAAACCGCACAAACCACGGACATGACCGGACACAATCCGGATTCATTACATCCGACAAACCGTACAAAACACGGACATGACCGGACACAATCCGGATTCATCACATCCGACAAACCATACAAAACACGGACATGACCGGACACAATCCGGATTCATCACATCCGACAAACCGTACAAAATACGGACATGACCGGACACAATCCGGATCGATCGCGTCATTCAGACCGTACAAAACACGGACTCAACCAGACACAATCCGGATATATCGTTCGTTTCTCACAAGCGCTAAACATTTTTTTGGTTAGTATATAAGGACCGTTTCGACCGATATACTCAGCGTTCGATATTCTGCGTTAGTGAAGTGCGTTATATATGTAATAGTGTTAAGTTAAGCTATAGAAATAGGTTTGTGTGCGTCAAATAAATGAAGAATGCATTTATCTTGTGTAAACTGCTTATATAACCTTGTTATATAACATTTAGGTGGTCCGTCAGACCGCATAATGAACGGACATGATCGGATACAATCCGGATTGATCGAATCTGTCAGACCGTACAACTTTCGGATTCTACCGGACAATATACAGATTTATTATTTTTGTTCGTTCTACTTTATCCGGAAAATTTTTAAATACACCGGGATAGAATCCGGATGACGTCCCGGACACAATCCGGATTGATAGCATCCGTCAGACCGTGCAAAATACGGGCTCGACCGGATCTAACCCGGACTGATCGAATCCATCAGACCGTACAACTTTCGGATTCTAACGGATGATATTCGGATTAATTTCCGTGCTCCTTCGACCGGACAAATTTCTGACAAATTCCGGATTCGGAAATTTGTCCGAAATTGTCCGGGACGTGATCCGGTTTTTGTCCTCCGGATTCTATCCGGTCGTGTCCGAAATTTGTC
>CAKNYM010029313.1:0-14394 GCA_932195095.1 Andricus curvator | reverse complement strand
ATAAAATAAAAATGATTTTATCGACGGCAATGCGCATGCCGTCACACACGCCAGGGACGTATAACGCGTCAATGTTCCTCGGGCGGAAGTTGAGTCCCGATTACAAGGTCTTGTAATTAAGCACAATTAGTTTTCTTGGTGGTTCATATGAGGGCATTTGAAGTACTTTAGAACCACAAAAGCACAACCCCGTTATCTTTACTATATTGCGAGACACAGAGACCATTTCACTAGCCCCTCACTGGATGTGCATGTTGTTTTTCGAAATTGTATGGCAATAGGAATTTTTTTAAAAGGTGTATTTGAGTGTATTTGAAATCAGTTCGAATGGTGCAGGTGTCATTCCAATATGTTAATAAACACGCCAGGGCCGTATAACACGTCATTGCCCGGGTGGAAGTCGAGTCCCGATTATATGGTCTTGTAATTGAGTGCAGTTACTTTTGTTGGTGGTGCATTTGAACGCATTTGAAGTTCTTTACCACCACGCAAGCACAATCCCTATTTTCTAATCACATTGGGATATACAGAGACCATTGTATGGGAATAAGAATTGTTTAAAGACTGGTGCATTTAAGTGTATTTGAAATGGGTTCGAATGTTGAAAGTTTCATTCTTACATCGACTGTCCCGAAGAATAAGTCACTAAACAATTTTTCCGAAAACAGAGCGTATCAACTGTATTATGCTTCGCTAGCGTGTCGTATCTCCATTTAAAAATACATAGAGATACGACACTCTAACGAAGTAAAATACAGTTAATACACTCTGTATACGGAAAACTTTGTTAGTGACTTATTCGTCGGGACAGTCTCAAAAACTCAAGAAGAGAGAATTGTAATTGATGTAACTGATGTAATTAAATACATCATAAGCAATATTTCCTTCATAAAGGTCTGCAGTTAGCCTATCCAAATAATAGTTTCCAGAATTCACCACGAGCAGGTTGCAGTACGATTTTAAACTCCTTTCTCCAGGTTGCTTTATTATCTTGAGTCCCCTCGCCTCTCAGAAATCGGAGTGCTTCATTACCGTGAGTCCCCTCGCCTCTCACCAATTCAGAAGTTTCTTAATCCTCATCGCTATCATCATTATTAACTGCAGTACAATAATTTTTTTTTAAACATTTCGCTGAGTACTTGTGCTGGTTGAAGAATTTTCGACAAATACCTAGCATGAGAGAGGTAATATACGATGGCAGCAATGTGTGAGCAGCAACAAACTGTTCGTCTGCCATTAGAACACTCGCATGCATAGTAGGTTGCCCCGGAAACACTGAAGCTGTTAGGTTTGTATCTTATAAAACATCTATCTGATGCGCCAGAAATGTGTCGGGATTATACTTTGTATTTAAGTACATTGGGTTCTTCTTTTATGTACTCAAGGGTCAGTTTGCCATCCTTCTCTAACATTTCTGCTAAATAAGATACAGCTTGAGAAAGCTGATAGGATCCAGTGAGAAATATCGTTAGATCTCTTTCACTGATTTCGGAAAATCCAGAATTTCATCTGCTGTGACTGTTTTGAAGGGAGTGGAAAACGTGGAAAACGTTCAATGGGTGAACCATGGCTCAACGTTTCTCAAGGTGGAGTACACGGAAAAAATTTATCCGTGAAGAAGTCACGAACTTGTAGCTAGGTCTCGGATACGAGATAAAAAAATGAAACATTAAATCCTTATTTCTATGAGAAATATATGGATAAATTTCGAAGTTTCTTACGAACAGTTCGAACTTCCTACGAACAGTTCCTGAAAAATTCAGACTGAAATAAAAAGAGGAAAAATTTTATTTGTGCGATTTAATTTTATATTAATTTATAAATTCGCAACTCAGAAGATTCGAACCTCAAAGACTGCTGACTCACCAGTTTCTAAACATAAACCAGGAGTGCGTAAACACGCGCAGCCATCGAGGCCAAACAAAATAGGTATTATAAAACTTCTAGCCACTCATCCGACGAGCTCGTGGCACACATACGAGCGCACACACGCACCGCGCGTTTGGGAATGTGTGTGTGTGGGCCACGTACAGGGGAACCTAGTTTCGAGTTCCCAGATTTGTCAGGCAAGCTCGTGAGTGCTCTGAGAATCTTTTCCCAATCACTCGTAACATTTTTGTAATTATTCACGTAAAAAGAAAGTGATGAACCGTTTTAGAATTTTCACATCGAGTTCGTCAATCTTTCTCAAAGTTCACAGGTTATTTACCAAAATACATAAATATCCGATGAATTTTTCTCATATCCGAGACCTAGCTACTAGTTCGTGACTTTTTTACGGATAAATTTTTTCCGTGTATGGGACTGAGATGATTCGCACAGTTTATTTGATGGTAAATTGAAACACTATGTGACACGTTTTGATTCAAATGATGTAAAACTGTGTCTCAAATAAGAATTAAAATGTGATAATTTGACGAGTTTCAGAATTAATATATGTATGTGACGAAATTATTTTATTGAGAAATATGGAATGTTGATTAATGAGCGTGCTAAATTATTTGGACCAAATTGTTCTTAAATAATTAATTTTTTATGATAGGTCAGTATTTTTTGTATTAGTTAATTTATTTGACTAGCATATTTGCATAAAGCGCATCCGAATTAATGAATAGAAACTATTTAACGGAAAAAATATATAAAAGAATTTTTTTATTTTACTATCGGTGCCTCCGAGGACGGAGCATGGTCAGGATAATCTTCTAATCTTTTAAGTTGATTAAAAAAATATTTAATTCCATGATACTATAAATACATTCGAATTGGAAGGTTTTCAAATTCCATATAACTTAAATTCAAGGATAGATTTCTTTAAAGTTTGTTTTTTAAAATCATAAAATATTTTGTCTTATTGCGATGATTGCTCACCTGTTCCAGTTTTATCGTGAAGTAAATCAATGGCTTCGCGTCTGTCTCTCATGTTTGGATAATAATTATACAAACAAATCACTGAAAAAACGATATTTAGCATTACGTAATCAAGCGTTTCGTAACACTTTACTGCTTTTATGTCTCCATAGCGGGAAAAACCAGATTAAATTCGAACTAATACCAGGTATTTTTTTTTATCTTAAGGCATCAAAAATATCTGAAAAAATACGCATCCTACGAAAAAAGTGTGTATTGCCCTGATGATGGCAATATAATGACAACCCGAAAAAATTTACCCCACCCCCCACTAATCATTGAGGCTTTTGTAGCGCCATCTGTCGCAAATCGAAAATTTTGTTTGAATAAAACTTAGTTTTTATTGGTGAATCTGAATCCGCAATAAAAAAGAGAGGTTCTCAATCACAATTTTAAAGTTACCCTCCCTCCCACTTTTCTCTCTAGAAAACAAAATGCTTTTATCAATGACATTTTTTCCGCAGGATGCGTATTTCTTGAGATATTTCGATGTTTTAAGATGAAAAAAAAACATCCTGTATACTCATACAGAAACGCCAAATTCATAGTAGTGATACCCGTGTGGAAAAATTTGTGGCGCTCTACTCTTTCTGTCCAGTCCGCCTTGAGTCGACATTGGCGCGCCACAGGCTGGCTGTCCAGTGGCTAGACTGGGCTGTAACGCTCGGATCGACTAGTTTCTAGACAGATCGGCTATTTTGATAAAAAATAATTAATAATTAAATAATATAATTATTTTTTATGCCATCAAAGTCCAATATATAGATTTTGCAGTTAATTAAAAATATAAAAAAAGTTTTTGTACACAAAAAAATGAAGAAATGAGTTTCCGCAAATCTCTTGTACATACGCCGGGTGTCGAACTTCTGAAGTAACTTCCTATTATATTGTTGTAACTTTGTCCCGTCGCCTTAACACCTCGGCCATCTAAAAGTTAAATTTTTTTTCTTTTTTGTCGGACATGAATTTCGATGCATTATATCCTAATATTTATTTCAATAAAACATGGACAATTTTTAAACATTAAAAGTGCTTGATTTGTGAATAAATCATTGAAAAAAATAAAGTTTGTATGATGTTACTTGCGATTAGGCTACGAAATAATGATTGTTTATTATTTCAAATAATTAATACGTTAGGCTTAATTATCATATACGGAATCAATAAATAATTAAAATAATAAATAATAATAAATATATAATAAATAAATAAAATAAATAAACAATAAATAATAAATATCCTTAGCCATACCACGCTGAAAAACCCAGTTCTCGTCAGATCACTGTAGTTAAGCAGCGTTGGACGCGGTTAGTACTTGGATGGGTGACCATTCAAGAATACTGAGTGCTGTTGGCACATCGTTGGTGTGGTGAGCCCACACTTGTAGTTATTTATAACTACAAGAAAACTATCCACCTAGAAACACTACCCGAATCGGGTAGTGTCACGCCTACCCTGAAAGGGAAATGGCTTAATGGTATACAAAATAAATCTTTTATAATATTTGATTTTCTGGAATATCATAAATATTATACATAGCATTATACATATTATAATTATTATAAATTCAATATAAATTCATTATAACTTCACTATATAATTCAATTGAAACAAAATATTTTTAAACATTCTTCAAAAAATCGTTCTTGAAACTGCAGTTCTTGTATTAAGATTTCCATCACCTTCAACAATTATTGTTTACTATCTTAAATATGTGATGGTCTACAATTAATTATTTGTTGAGCATTTGTACAATTGTGTATTTTAATTTCCCAAATATTTTTTCAAAAATGATTATTTTCTGAATTCACCTCTGTAATTTTTGTTTCAGTCCAAACCGTGATTCTATCTAGAAACTATCTAAAATCTGGACAATCTTTACATATTCAAATTCGTAACGAACTCCTAGATAGCGCCAAGAATGGGACTAGACAGCAGAAAGGTTTGAATCAAACACTTAGTAAAACTAGAAAGCGCCAGTGTAGCGCCAGGCTAGTATTGCGTGAATAGGCAGACTTGAGAAAAACTGTACTGGCTTTAGCATGATTCAAGACTGCCACGAAATTTTTCCACACGGGTATCACAGTATAGACATATTAAACAAAAGATAACGACTAGTATAAATACCCTCATGAAACATGTTGTAGAACACTAATCAGTTCAGGAAATTATACAGTAAGCAGTTCCTTAACTTTAAAAAAATGAAGATTCTTATTAGTAGTTTTATCTTTACTTTGGCGCTTTTCCTTGATTCTATGGGTATGTACGAGTATATAATCATATATTGTAATATCATATTTATAATTTGAATTATAACGTTTCAAGTTACTATCTGGATGTCCGCAAGAAAACGTCCCTTATGGCCAATTCTAGTTCAGGAGATATTCGTGTTTTTCTGAGTCAGGGCCAAAATTATTATTTTCGAGTTTGAGTGAGTAATAATACTACAACCGATACTGAATCTATTGGTACTATACTCATGTCATAAAAACAACTAGAAGTTTTTATATTTCATATTGGAAGAAACAGTATACATTTGCGCTTATGGCACTAGCCAACTTTAGGTGCGTTTTTCTCGAAAAGCTGTTTTTCGAGGTTCTTAAAAGTTCGGGAATTTATCTGGCTATATGACCATACGTAACTCCATATGGACCATAAGGCTCCTTTTCCTGCGGATGTCGGTATATAATTTTTCGTTTTTATTTGATTTAATTTGTGTTTTTTTCCGCCGTTAATAGTATTAGGCAGTATCCATCTATACCGAAAATATCTGACCATTCATACTGAAATTTGGTACAAATATTCCCTTTTTCATATTGCGATATTCGTATCGGAAAACTCGGACTATTCATTTCGAAATTTCGGTACACAATTAGCGACGGCCATCATATCAAGTAAATAGATTCTTATCTCAATTTTAAGGCTTCTACTCAGTTATTACTAGATTTATATCAATTATATACTCAACGAAACTGCCAAAAGGTAATGAAATTAAGGACTAATCTGTTTTATCTATTTTCACTGAAAAATAATTTTTTTAAATAATACTGAGATAAGATAAGTACATCGAAGCATTGAAAAAAAAGTTAAGTTTGAGGTGCTTTTGTTTAAAAATGGTAAATTATATATCATTTGACTTAGACCGAGAAATCTTATAATTTCTAATGGAGACAAATATTTTAATTCTAAAGGTGCCTAATTATGCTTCAAAGTCTGTCCCGAGGTTTTGTTTCCATTCGGTGACACTACATTTTTAGGATAGAACTGGAAAAGATTACTTTCAGAATCTGCAAAAATTGAACAGTCATTGATTTTGTTCCTGTCTAAGTCGAAATTGCTCAACTTTAAATAAAAAACTGCGTAATTTCGATTTCGCAATTTTTATTCTTAACGCTTTAAATAAAGGTAATTTATCATGGCTGTGTCTAGTCGTCCCGAAGAAATGGAGGAGTTTGGAAAGGGGATCAACAAAAATACTTTTTTTGTAAAACTATATTCATAGTATATGGCAAGAGATTTTTGCTCAAGGATTTTCTATTCTACGTAGTAGTGCATGCCGTGGAACAAATTATGTCACATAATCTATTTCACCCTCTATTCACAGTTTAAATGAAGATTCCACAAAAATAGATTTTAGTTGATCCAACGTTATCTCTATCGAGGCTTTAATTATAGCGAGAAAATTCTATTATATTAAATATGAATGAGACTTTTTTTTATTTAATTGCAATTTTTTAAATTAGCATATTATTTCTCTCATTACCAAAATATTACTCGATACGTGTGTAATAATCCGACAGAGCACTGTAAATATTTGTTTATTATTTAAAAAAACATAAATAATTCATATAAAGGTATTTCCGGTTGGACTACCCTCATCTAGCTACAATTCAATTCGACTATTTTAATTTGATTCGAATTTTCTATAAGATTCCATTTATCACGTTTTTGGACACATTTGTCACAAAAATGTATTAAATTATTGTTTTTAAATCTAACTGTTATTTTTAAAGTTCAAGAGTAAGAAAAATATAACATTCTAAGGACGTCTTTAGGATGTCCCGGTGCCCACTGGGCTGTTTTGGTTAAGCATTCAACTGATTCGTTGAAAATTCATATTTTTCGATTTAATTACACTGTTTTTGATTGAAAATTAAAATATTGTTTAGTGCAAATATCAACTATTACACTTTTCGTCAAAAATTAATTTTTTTATCGCAGATTAATCACTTTGGTTGAAAATTGAACTATTTTATTGAAAATTCCTTTTTTCTTGGTTAAAAATGAATTGTTTAAATTAAAAATGTGATTCTACCATATTTGGTTGAAAATTTATCTTTTCGATTTGAAAATTCAACAATTTGGTTGAAAATTCATGTATTTCACATATGTGTTTCAACATAAATATTATTACCTTTCAAATTATTTATAATGTTCGTGTGAAATTAAACAGTATTAGATATATTATGATATTTCAAACCTATAATAAGGATACGAATTGTAAAGCCCAATATTGACATTGACTTTATAAACGACTGATTGGCAAATAATAATCTCAATTCAAACTTTTGAATTTTGAACATTTTAATTAAATTGAAGAACAAATTTAAAAATACGTTTTTAATAATCAGAGTTGGTCACTTTCACAAACGAAAACATTCTTCTTCATTTTCCGGTTATTTCCCAGTTCACAAAAGTTTTTCCCGGGCACTGAAATTCAAATTGAAATTTAAAAGTTGAAACTGTTAAAGCAGAAGATTGCTTCATTTGAAGTATTTAAAACTAAACGGCAAACAAACGCAGCAAAAATTAAAAACTCCTGAATTTTCAACTTTCCAATCTTCGAAATTAAAGCTTGAAAACTCTGCCATTTAATAGTATATTGCGTGACGAGGTTCGAAAGGCAACGATATCACGAGCCTGGAAGTTAGCTGCCCGAGCGAAGCGAGGGCAAATATGACACGAGTGAATTCGTCGTTCTTCTGATAGAAAATATTAATCTTCCTGGTTGAAAATTCATTTTTTAGGTGAAAAATTCAACTACTTGCTTGAGAGTTGATCACCTTTGTAAAAATATTTGTTATTGAAGATTTATCATTTTATTTGAAAATTTATCTCTTTGGTTGAAAATTTATCCTTTTCTTTTTGAAAATTCAACTATTTAGTTGCAAATTCATATATTTTCTTGAAAATTAGTCTTTTCTGTTTAATGTTCTAAGAAATTAATAATCATCCAATGGACTGTCAATAGAAATTTTTTCATTTTGAATCTTTAAAATTGAAGAGTTCTAATTTTGAGAATCTACAATTAAAAATTATGCATATTTTGAGTTTCAGGATTGAAAATTATGTAATTTTGATGACTTACATTTACAATTTTTTCAATTTGCAGATTTAGGATTGAGAAGTTTTGACATTTGATTTTCTAAATCAGCAAAATTTAAAAAGTTTTATGCACATTCAAAATTGAAGAATCTTCAATTCCAAATCTTCAAGATATTCCAAATTTCGTGATAAATAACTACAAACATTATAAATAATCCATATTAAACAAGTCGCTGACTAAAATAAAATATGCGCGAAAGCCGATGCAGCTATTTTAATATTTACTTTTAAATTATAATTATTATTTATCATATATTGCATAGTACTTTAAATTCAAGCATATATTTTAATTTGATAATTAGACAACTAAAATAAAGAACATGTTATAAGTGCGCGTAGCGCGCTATTTTTGCTAGTGAAGAATAATGTTTGAAAATTTGTCATTGGTTTTCTTTTCAAATTTTAAAACGCCTTCATCTTTTGAATAAATGTTTCAGATATGTATGAAGAATTAAAATTACTGCACTAAATATTATACACTCTCTAAATCTGAATGAGTAAGAGTTAACTAACTAAATAGTGCAAGTCATTATAATTGATTTTGTGAGTATTTCTAATAGTCATTAGTAAACAAAATTATTTGTTCTCAGTGAAATTGTTAATTATTTATAATGGTAGAACTACTTTATGAATACGTACATTTTAATTCAGATGTACAGAGTATATGATCAAAATTTTTATCTTCCCAAACAATAAAATAAAAAATTACAAATAAATATTAAAAAAATATTGATCAGTTATCGCTAAAACTTTTCTTTTATTAAGCTTGTTGTTTGTGAAAATAATAGGTATAAGAATCCGGAGCATATTTATTCAAGATTAAAAAAATCTTTATTTTGTAGACATATATACATTTTTTTGAATTGCAAAACTTATTAAATCAAAGAGAAATTATGTTTCATAATTCTCTAATCTATTTTCACATTTTGATTTTTGATTAATTCATTGAGGAGAACTAATTACTTGTTTCGGTTTACTGATGGAATATGGTCACCTTATTGAAAGAAAGTATATAAAAAAGTAAATAACCGATTCAATCTAAGGCACATCCAATATGGGATTTTCCGACGCACGGGCCAATCGAATCGAAAACCCGATTCGAAGGTAGTATTGATTGTCGGTTTTTCGACATTCGATCGGCGGGCCGATCGAATCGAAAAAACCGATCCGACCGTAGCACAGATCGAATGTCGGTTTCTCGACATTCGAGAATTCTCGACATCTTTATATATATATATATATATATATATATATATATATATATATATATATTATATATATGTATTGCTAGAGTTCGACTTCTGGTAATTTTTTCGATGTTTTATTATCCTTACTGAAGTTGAGTTGATACTTAAAACGAAAAGACTGCGTGAATAATGCAAATATTATCAAGATAGAAACAAAAGAATAATTAGTTAAAAATTATTAATGAGATCAAGACTGCGGTATGATGCTAAATGGCGAAAGAGTGCAAAATACTTTTAGTAATAATGAAACTCAGGTGATATGTAGTATATATTATCATCTATTACTAAAAGAATAAGAAAAATTTTTAAATATGGGGTTTTTGAGAAAATTTACTTTCAAGATTCTTAGAAAAACTGACGCTATATTGTCATTTGCAAATTTTTGCATTTTTTAAAAATCAATTGAAAGAACTGGAGTTTCCACGTCGAATGAAAAAAGAAAATCCCAAATAACTATTTTATCGTTCGTGTATAGAATTCCTGAAAATAAAACAAGAATCCAACGACCAAAGGACAACCACCACAAAATACTCCTATTGTAATTGAAAATTTTTTTGTTTTGTTTGCTCGGACAAAAATAAAAAAGAGAAAAGAAAAATGAGAAAAATTTCGGAAAATACTGCATTTTGAAAAAAATGCTGTCATTTTTTGAGATTTCTCCGGTAATTTTCAAATGATTGTCAGAAATTAAGAAAAAATTTTGCCAGCCTGACGTTCTAGAAATTCGGAAAGAAAAACCTTCCACTTTAAGGTACCTATATTAAAAAAAAAAATCATGTCCGTCGTCGATCTTTTGCGGTAACAGGTTTGGCTGCGCGCGCGCTCGCTCACCACGCCATCCGCCCGTATACCGTCTAATTGATAGAAAAATGTCCCTATTAAATCGTTGTAATTCATATTTTCAACTATCGAAACATATTTATATTTCTTCTTACAGAATTAAGTTCGCAGGCCAAAAATGGACACGATTTGGGTACCGTATAATTTATAAAAATTTTCTTGTTTTATTGTTTCTATTGATATTTTATTTATTAAACACTGTTTCTATCTCTTGTTACAGATTTGAATTTGTATCTCGGAATCGGAAGTGGATCAGGTACCACAAATTGATAAAAATTTCTCTACGATTCACCTGGAATCGTGGAGTCCCCTGGAGGCTTTCAAAAAAATGTTAAGTTTTAATTATTAAACGCTGTATCGGGTTGTTAAATTTTATTGCGCATCTTTTTTTATTTTACTCTTCTTGGCAATAATCAATTTTTTTTTTTACTTCAACTGATGCTTTGTCAGTTTTGGAAATTTTTGAATAAAATTTTAAGAGATTGCACTTTAGGGTGTCATTTGACTAATAAATTAGTCAGAATTGAGCTGAAGTTAAAGTGGAAAAAGAATTGAAACTGATTATTCCCAAAAAGAGTAAAAGTAAAATAAGATACGCAATAAAATTTAACAACCAGATACAGCGTTCCAAAATTAAAATTTGAACATTTTCTTGAAAGCCTCCAGGGACTTCGTTTTCGCCAGAGAAAATTTGATGTGCCTTTATTGCACCCAGGCCCTCAGTTGCGCCTTTCTCATTGATATTTCAATCAATAAAATCCGTTCCTTTTTTTCTCACAGGATCATGTTCGCAGAACGAAAAGAGAGCCGAAAATGAACGCGGACACGAAATGGTCGGAAAAGTGCCCTTTTCAACCAGCAGTCATGTGATTGCGCCTATGCGCAGAATCAGTGATGCCGGAATGTCGTTGTCGTTAGTTTCACCTGGCCAGATGCGTGTACGTCCTAACCAATATGATCAACCCGGCCTATCGGGAGTTCCACGCGGCGTGGGTATCCGTTATCCGGTCGTGCGTGTTTCTGAGTGCATTTTTTACGAAGCAGCACCTAATGTTTTTCGAATGATAGTAGGATCTGTGCCTATAGTACTTAGGGGTCGTTTGGTCATTGGAAGATTCGACCATGGTTATCTTCGCCCAATATTTAATAATTTATTAAAAGTAATTAAGATGGACTTAAATGAGAATCCTCCTGCCCGTGTCGAAATGTCTCCAGAAGAAATGGTGGAGTTTGGGTTGAACAAACCCATATCACAAGAGCTTACTTTTAATTATCGTCCATCAGTTTCTGCTTTAGACGGAAACAAACACAATTAATAATAATAAATCACGACGTACATTTCACTGTGCTTCAATACTGTTACTAAAAAGTTGGTACTGTTATATAATTAGATAAACAGTATAAATTGTACGTACATGTGGTAATAAATGGTGATTAATTCAAGAATATAGAGTTATTTCTTTTATAGCTCTCGAAATATATTGGGAAACTAATTTGAACCATGAAAAGACTTATACACAAAACTACCTCATTGAAAAAATTACTTGATCCAGGGAAATGCGTTTCTTTTTTTTCTTTTCTGTATACCACCCAGGATTCGATTTCACCATAGGAGCGTCCATCAATTACGTAACCACTTTGAGGTGAGAAGAGGTACGTGCCAAAAACTACGGTTGTTGATAACGGGGCAGGGGGGGGGGCGTGTCACTGGAAGTAACGTTACGAACTTAGATAACGTTTTGTACGTTTCCTGATGATAAATTTGAACAAAATATTAGAATTTTGCAACATATTAGTTGCCCTGTAACGGTACAGTCCAATAATAAGTTAATACGTTTGAAAATCACTTTCGTATTTCAGAGTTCATAGTCTTTTCCTTATTCCCCCCTTTACCCCTTTTTTAAAGAATTTTTCTCCTGTTTTCAAGAAACTTCCCCTTTTTCACTTTTTTTCGCTTGAATTCGAACTGATTCATTAGAATTTAATAAGAAAATCTTTCTATTTTTGGTTAAAAGTTCATTTTTTTTTGTTGGAAGTCGAATATTATATTTTTGTTTCGGAATTCATCTCCTTTGGTTAAAAACTCTACCTTTTGGTTGGAAATTTAATTATATTTCATTAAAAATTCGTTTCATTATTGGTTGAAAATTAATTTTATTTACTCAGATTTTCTTTAAACATGTTCAGTTGAACTCAAAACTTCATGGAGATCGAGAAACTCAAATAAAAAGTTTCATAATTCACAACTCGGGATCCCAATTTTTTTTTTAAGATTCTTGATCTTCATTAATTGTTTATTTCACCGAAACATGTTTCTGTTTTTTAGTTGAAGATTCAACTTTTTGTTTGAAAATGTATTTTGTTGGAAATTCGCCTTTTCTATAGAAAATTAATCTTGTTGATTACAAAATTTTCTTTTCGGTTTAAAATTCAACTATTTGGTTAAATGTTGAACTCTTGTTTTGAAAAAAATGCATCTTTTTGTAGAAATTGATCTTCTTTGCTAAAAATTCATCTTTTGTGGTTGAAAAATCAACTACTTGGTTGAAAGTTTAACTACTTTGTAAAAAATTATTTTTTTTTTTTATTGAAGATTCACCATTTTAGTCAAAAATTCAACTATATTGTTTTGAATCAAGTTTTTCGTAAAAAAATTCATATGTTCTTGTAGAAAATTCCTCTTTTTGGCTTAAACATTCAACAATTTGGAACAATATTATATTAAATGGTTAAAAATCAACTTTTTCGTTAAAAATTTATATTTTCGGTTAAAAATCGTATTTTTTCGTAGAAAAATAATGTCGTTTGTTAATAATTCTACTATTTGGTAGAAAATTAATATTTTTCGTTGAAAATTTAACTACTTGGTAAGCAATTAACTTTTTTGTTTAAGAATCATATTTTCGGGTTGAAAATTCAAATTTTTTGTAGATAATAATTAATCTTTTTGGCTTTAAAATTTAAAGATTTCGTTTAAATTCATGGATTTTGGTAAATATTCGTCTTTTTTGGTAGAAAATGAATCTTGTTTGTTGAAAACTCAACTGTTGGGTAGGAAATTTATATATTTTGATGAAAATTCACCTTTTTGGTTAGAAAATTAAACTTGTGTGTCGAAACTTGATCCTTATTTTCGGTTGAATTCTACTTAATCAAAATTAATTTTTACATTCTCATTCTAATGAGAAGGTATTGGTTTTATGTAAAATTTGACATAGTCGGTTTTCATCAAATCTCCACGTTTTGAGACCCCCTGAGCTAGAAAAAACGATTTTTAAGAAGGTGTCTGTCTGTAGTCTGTCTGTCTGTCTGTCTGTAGCCACGATAACTTTCGAAAAAATGATCAGATTTGATTGAGCTTTGGCACACTTTTTTATGGCCGAAAAATAGAGAACGAGTTCGTTAACCAGCTATTTTGGATGAAAATTCAAAAAGTGAGCACATTTTGAAAATTTTTGAGACCACTTTTTTTGAAGATTTAAAAATTCTATGTATGGCTATTAGTAGTACGCAAAATGACGAACAAAATATTCTAATGACTTTTCGTGATAAAACAAAAATTACTGGAGTTATAGCATTTTCAAAATTCCAAAAAACAAACGAAAATGTACATTTTAAGCCGAAAAACGCACGATATGAAAAAAAGTCAAGAGGAGAAAAACGTTGCTTTTTGAACGCCCTATAATATTTTCATAACAACTTTTTGAATTTTTTGAAAAATAAAAAATTCAAATTTTGATCGCACAAAAAAATAATCAAAAATTCCATTTTGCTGTGAAACTATGCAAGATACGAGAAAAGATCATTCTACCAAAATTGTGCACCCAAAAAAGATCTACAAATTTCTCATCAAATACTTTTTTATATGACGCGTAGTTTTTGTTTTATTCGTAAAAAACAGCATTGAAAATAGAAAAATCAAATGCACAGAACCGAGCGTGGAACGCAAGGTTCAAATGATTTTCAAATCAAATATCGAGCGCGAAGCGCGAGTGTCTGGATGAGAATGTGTTCC
>CAKNYM010029311.1:0-12313 GCA_932195095.1 Andricus curvator | reverse complement strand
TTTTCAAATATTATGCATTACGATAGCTTCCTTACTCTTCAATAAAAGATATCAATATTATAGGTCAATCGATTCATCTTGAATCCACAAAACTTTTCTATACTCGCATCAACTTTAAATTATGAGAATGAGAAAATTTTTACCATAAAAATCGATTAAAAAAATATATAAATCACCATAACTTCTCTACTCTTCGAAAAAATGTATTAATATTGTAGGTCAATCGATTTGTCTCGAACCAATGAATCTTTTATGTTCTTGCATCAACTTTAAAATATGTTAAAGGAAAAAATTTTACTATGAAAAACCGTATTTTCAAATATTATGTATTACCATAGCTTCCTTACACTTCAATAAAATGTATCAATATTACAGGTCAACCGATTCATCTTGTATCAACACAACTTTTCTATTCTCGCATCAAGTTTAAATTATAAGAATGAGAAAATTTTGATATCTAAAAATCGATTTTGAAAATATATGGATTACCATAACTTCCCTACTCTTTAATTAAATGTATTAATACTGTAGGTCAATCATTTCGTTTCGAACCAATGAATCTTTTATGTCCTTGCATCAGCTTCAAAATATGTTAAAGAAAAAAGTTTTACTATGAAAAACCGTATTTTCAAATATTATGCATTACCATAGCTTTCTAACTCTTCAATAAAATGTATCAATAGTATAGGTATTCTTACCATAAAAATCGATTTTAAATATAATATGAATGACGATAACTTCCTCACTCTTCAATAAAACGGATTAATATTACAGGTCAATCGATTCGTCACGAACCAAGGAATCTTTTATATTCTTGCATCAACTTTGAATTATGTTAATGAAAAAAGTTTTACTATAAAAAATCGATTTTTAAAATATTATTGAGTGCTAAAAAAATGCAGTAAATATTTTTAGAAATCCGTCAGTCAGTTTAAAGATATTAGTGGTGCAAATAAGCCCTCCAAATTTCATCAATTTATCTGCAACCGTTTTCAAGTTATCGTGTTCACAAAAAAGCGTGACATCCACATATCCACACATCCACACACATACACATCCGGACAATTGCTTAGAACATTGTATTAGACATTTTTAAATTGGGGAAGGTTCAATTAAATCAATTTAAAAATTTTGGAAAATGTTACCATTGCAAAGCTTCCTCTATGAGGAAGCAAAAGTACATAAATCGTTAAGAAAATCATATTAAATACATACTTTTATTTATTCAACAAACAAATAAAACTACTTAACAGAAAAAGAACAAATTATAGTACTAGTACAACATTTTTAAATTTTTAGATTAATATCACAAATTGTAAAATAATTGTTAAACCCCTATAATAACCCAATAATTTGTAAAAAATTAAATATTTCAGTATATTTCGTACATTTAGTTTGAATTCTTCGAAATTTGAAAATATTTCAATGAGTATAAATAATAAATGAAAGATAGCATGCCATAAGGGCCTAACCTATGAATTTTCGAAAATGATAGTGTTGGCTTAAAAAATACAAAAAAAAGCTGAACAGAATATGACAGCTGTCAAGCTTTAAAGCGAAAAATGAATTCTCACTTTTTTTTAAATTCAAAATATGATTTTTTATGAACGTCCAAATTTTTTTTTATAACGTCCAAACGGGCGTCTGGAACGAAAAAAATTCCCCCTTCATTTTTTCGAAATCTAATAATATTTTTTAATCAAACTTTTTTTGCATCGATTCATTAGCTCAATAGTCAACAAGAGAATTATATATATATATATATATATATATATATATATATATATATATAAATTTTTTTAATTGGATTTGTTATGTATCACCGTCCAGATTTGAGAAAACGTACTCCTTGAGTGGAAAAAACTTTACCATTCACTTCCTTGAAGCCTAATACTATTTTTAAATCGAACATTTTTTGTACGGATTCAGTAACTTAATAGCTAAAAGTAAATTCTTACTTTTTTGAAATTGAAAACTGGATTTTTTCTTACTGTCCAAAGTTAAAAAAAAGTTCTTCTCGAGCAAAAAATTGTATTCTTAAATTTTCCAGGAACTTAATAGAATTTTCCAATCAAACTTTTTGGAGTTCAAGTTAGCATTGAGTCATCTCAAAAGTACTTTCTCATTTTTTTAAATTAAAAATTCTATTTTTGAGAACTTTCTTGTCTCTTCTGTAAAATTGTGAAAATGTGGGTTAAGCATACTACCTTCCAAATTGTAGCGTAACAAATTTTAAAACCTAAATTTTTCACTTAAATAGGTCTAAGAAGACAATAAGGTAGGATTGTAAAAAACTCCATTCCACCTCTCAAATATGTGCAACATATGATGGAAAATTCACTCAAAATTATAAAAGTATGCGTGTGCTCCTCTTTCATCTTCATAGCTCAAAAGAAAACAACTAATTTTAAATTAATTCGTATTCAAAAAATAGCTTAATAATTTCACCAATATTTCATTAAATTTCCATACAAGTTTTGAAACATTTACCCCGCAAACTTTTTAATTTTACATACAATTGAGAAGACTTTGATTCTGAGAACATCCCATTAAAAATCATGAGATAGGAAAGAAGCATTCAGGAAGCTGGCAGAATTCAATCAGCTACTCTCGGGTGTACTTTTTTAATTTTCTGGCATCGAGGACTTTCGGTATAGTTTACGATACCATAGCTCAGAGTTTGAAGACTTTCTTTTGCTTGCAGCGTGAGTTTGTGTCGCTTTTTTCTTTCTTTTCTAGTTGATTTTCATGGTAGGAGTTCGCTTCAGGAACAGGATTAGGAGTTTCTCGAATACGTGATGAATACAGAGAAAGTTCCCATTTACGTTCCACTCAGCAGATACATTTTATCCCAGTCGCAACTATTCACAAGATTCAACCATTTTCAGCGACCGTAATTTTGTTCGTGTTCTTCAGTAAAAAAAACATCTTGGAAGCAATCTCTTACCGTGAATTACAAAACTGCAAAGCTATGGAGATGTAGTTTATTTCTGGGAGATTGATGTTTCAGGAAATTCCTTGTTTCTTCATTTTATTCATTTGCATTTTTCATACATTAATTTTGGTTTGAGATAAATAAATAACTTCTTCAAGGAAAAATATTGTCTCACTCTCAATAACAATTTTTGATTATTTTCATCTAGAGGACTTTCCTCAACGTGATATAATGTAGAGAAAACAAATCTCCAGAGCATTTCAGCACCGATGAATAAAAAATTATTTTTCATTGTAGGCCATACCCTTATTTCTTATTAAAATTGTTTCAAGTTATTCGGCCTATTCTCATAAGAGCTTTTTTAATTTCTGGCTTTAATTTTTGAGGTGTTTAGTGTACGGAAATAATAAAGCCTTACCTGTAAACTGACGTTCCAAGATCCTCACGGTACCAAAGTACAAGATGTACCGAGTCTCCTTCGTGGGTGGTTGATATGTCACAAGGAAGGTAGGTGGGATCTCCGACCAATGCTACGATATTCGACATCGGTACTGTAACACAAAAAATGAAATCATAAGTTTGCAACAAATTATGTTCTTTTTTTTACTTTTCAAGAAAACATTCAAAAGATTTCGAAGATATTAGAAGATTTATAAATATGTCAAAGGGTAGGAGTTAACTGGAAGGTTGAATGAATGTTGTCGATCTTCTGGTCTGTTTCTTCATAAAAGACCAGAAGATCGACAACATTCATTTCACCTTCAATTTTAAAAGATTAACAGCATTTTTCGAAATTTATTAGGAATTTTAAAGTGCAAAAAATAATGATAATACTAGATTCATCGTATTTGATTACCATTTTACTTTATTAATTACATAATATACGTAAACTTAGCATCAGTAGATAAGTCTCCGCTTTTTATTAAAAATCGACAATTTCGAACTTAATATCCTAATTGGTCTGGACTCATAATTTATCATCGGTAGAGAAACTTTGAAAGTCACTGGATTAGTTCCCAGGAGCACGCTACTTGCGTTTTTCAAGCCTAAACGACCCATTCGACGTAATTTCCAATGGCCCAGAACCTAAAAATTAAGCTAGAATGACTGTGCAAAAATCCGATCTTATACGTAGTAACTTCTCCTTAAAAGAAATATTAGACGGGCCTGCAGTTTTCTCCTTATTACGCCAGTTCCTTTAATTTTAGAATTATACAAAATAAGTAGATGTAAGAAAGAATTTAATAGATTAATTAGATCGCGAAGCTTGCAGAATTGTAATCACATTTTACTAGATATGCTTCTTCAATTATAGAATTTCAAAGAACTTCAAAAATGTGTATTTTTTAGCAAATTTTTGTAAACAAGGGAAACGTTTTCTAAATTACGAATGTCACATATGAATTCCATGGTACTGCATGAATTATTGAAGTGATTTCTATATTTGCTCTGAAGCATATGTATATAGATATATAAATATGCAGATTGTGGATGAACACGTGGCGAGATTCGACTAAATCAACACGGTCAGACAAATAACAGTCAAACTCTGGGTGGAACGATGAATCGTAATTTGTTAAACAAACTGCACTTGCCATTTGTGTTTACAACTCTAGTAATCTCGCTAGTAATTTGACTGAAAAATTTTGCTTGAATAAACAAAGGTTGAGTCTAGTTGCCCTCGCTCCTGTAATCAAGAATAAGTAGTAAAACTTAGTGGTTCGTATAATTTCATTTTAACGAGGAAGGATGTTTTGTATTGACTAACTTAACACATTTTTCCGAAAAAGGGAAGAACTTTTAGGCAGACCTTTTTAAGCTACCTTCAGCGCATTTATTTGTTTTTGAATGAGCTCAAATTTATGTGCTCGCAAGTTTGAGCGCGCCTAGGGCGCGCGATTGTTGGTTCTTGCCCTTCGCGCTCGATAATATATTTATCTCGCGCTTCGCGCTCGGTCTCTGTACTTCCCCCATATATGTGCATAGACCTTTTGGTTAAAGGTCAAAGCATCGACAACTGTAATTTGGTGATTGTGAATTCTCTTTTGTTAAAGCTCCTTCAGCTTCAACGAACACATTCTCATCACGTATCTCGTGCTTCGCACTAGATTTTGTCCAAAATGAGAACTTTTCTACATTAGGGTCAACACTATTATATTAAATGTATATTATATTTATTTTTGTACCTCAGCTTGGCATGGCTAATTCAGATATTGCAAAATCAAGTACCAATTTTATTTATCATGATAACTTTTAGTATTTGTTTCTCATTTTGCATTAAATTTTATTCCCAACTACCCTGAAAAATGTATCATTTCAATAAATTTATATTATTACAATTCATAATATGCATTGGTATTGAAACAAACGTATTTGCATTGTCTTGTTTTTATAATTAAAAAAAGTGCGCATCCTACAAAAAAACAATGTTGTTATCAAACATTTTATTGCAACTTGTGTCGTTTTTCCATATATTCAATTTGTTCATTTTTAATGTTCTTTTTTACGATTTGAACGAAAAATATGCATCCTAGCGTAAAGTGATTGTAAGAAAATTTGTATAACAAAAGTTTATAACAAACTTGTAGATCATTTTTGGTTGAACAACTTTGGTCTATTAATTTTCTTTCATCTCTTGTGTGGTGTTTCCAGAAATTCTATTTTTTTTATATTTTTAATGCTCTTTTTTGTGTGAGCAACTTTTGTCTAATAATTTTTTTCATAGCTTGTGTCGTTTGTCCAAAAATTTAATTCTTTTATTTTTTATTTTATTTTCTAAGATTAAAACAAAAACTACGCATGCTATCGAAAAGTAATTGCTAAGAAATGTGTAGATCTTTTTTGAATGCGCAATTTATGTCTTCTCATCTTTTTACGTACCTTGCGTCCTTTTTCCAAAGATTTAATTGTTCTGTTTTTAATGCTATTTTTGACGAATGAAACAAAAACTACGCACCCTATCAGTAAGTGATCAATAACAAATTTGTAGATGGTTTTTATATGCATAATTTTTGTTGTATCATCTTTTCTCATATCTTACATAGTTTGACCGCAAAATAGAATTTTTTATTTTTCAGTATTATTTTTTGTGCGACCAAAATTTGCATTTTTGATTTTTTTGTTTAATTCAAAAAGCTGTTATGACAATATTGTAGGGTATTCAAAAAGCAAAGTTTTTCTTGTCTAGACTTTTTTTCATGTCGTGCGTTTTTTGGCTTGAAATTTTCATTTTTGTTTGTTTTTTGAAATTTTGCAAGCAGATCCGAAATGATTATTCGGTATAACTTTATTTTTGATTTATTTTTATGCAGAATATAATAATTTTGAATTAATTTCAATTTTTGATTAAAAAATAAATTAAATTCATTTTAAAGTTTAAAATAGGGACACAAAGGATCAACAGGAAATATATCACACAAATCTGATAATAAAAACTGACCCTAAACTATGTTTTTTTTAAGACTCACGTTACGAAATAAGAAGTAGAATTTGAATACAAAAATTTAAGAGCAAACTTATTTTACGCAGAGGTAGCTTTAAGAGATCGTAGAGTTTGGGATATCACATACGGTGTATTTTCTATGCCCTAGTCAAGTTTAATTTTATTTGAGGGGGATAAGGAAAATTACAATTTTATTATTTTCATACATTTCAAGCACAGCGGTTTATTTTTGTTATCTGGGGGTAGTTTTAGAGGCTGGTTAGGCTGATATCCTGCATATTGTAGTTCATACTCTAACAATTATTTGAAATTAAAATGTTATCATTGTTATGCTTCCTAGCTAGGGCGGTATATTTTTGTTATCTGGTAGTAGCTTCCAAGGATGGTAAGAGTTAAAACGCTCTGAATAGTACATTTCAACATTTCATACTCTAATAATTATCAGAATTCCACAAGCGAAGACCCTTATACCTTATTTTTCAGAATGTTCGTAAAAATGTCTTTCGAAGAAACAATGAATAGGGTGGTTAAGGAGAAAAAGAGGAGAATTAAAAGGGATTGGCGGCAATTAGAAGAAGCGGGTGTTCAGGAAAAGTCAGTTGAATAGAAAATAAAAATTATGAGGTGATGGCTGTTGAATTTGTATAGGATATGGATGGGGAAAATAGAATAAGGAAGATGAGATAGGGCGGTTAAGGGGAAGTAGACCGGAATTAAGTGGAATTAGTTGGAATTATAAGAAGTGCTTGTTGAGGAAAAATGGAAAGGCAGACTGATAGAAATGGAAAAGTATAATGTGATAGCTGTGGAGTTTTTAAGGATAGGGAGGGAACAATTTGGTGAGGAACATAGGGTTAATCGGTGAGGAGTAAATATAGGGAAATTGATTGATATTAAGACAAGTGTTTATTGATAAAAAATTGGGCAGAGGGAGCAAAAGTATAAGGTGGAATTTGGGCAGAGGGATATAAAATAAAAAGTATAAGGTGGTACCTGTGGAATTTTCATAGGATGTGAAGGAAAAATTTAGGATAAGAAAGAGGAGATAGGACGTTTTAGGGTTAATAGCGGTAAATTGATAAGAATTCTTTGGAATTGAGATAAGAGATTGTTGAGAAAGAGGGAGAGGGCAGATGGCAGAGGCAGCACAATTTTAAGGTGAAAGCTGTGCATTTTTATAAGATATGGAGGGGGAAAATAAGGTGAGTAAGTGAAGGTAGGGTGGTTAAGGGGACATGGAAGGGAATTTACTGGAATTAAGAGAAGTGTTTGTTGAGGAAAGGGGGAGAGGGCAGAGGACAGATGGATAGAAAGAAAAAGGTATAAGGTGATAGCTGTGGAATTTTAGAGGACCGATTGGGATAAAATGGGAAGAAGAAGGATTTGGTAGGTGGAGGGGAAATAGAGCGGGATTTATGGGAATTGATTAGAAATTAGAGAATTGGTTCTTGAGGAAAAGGGAGATGGTAGAGCGATGGAAAAGGAGTATGATAATAAACTAAGTGTCTTGTCATTCCGAAATTCAGGACGAGTATTCAAATATTTTTTATAAGTTTGGCGAATCACTTCGAAATCGTCCCATTTTCCAACTCCCTGAAAGTTTTAGGGGACTAGATACAGTCAATAATAAAATGGAATTTCGAATAGAGGCAGAGAGATAGAAATGAAAAGTATAAGGAGATAGCTTTGGAACTTTGATAGGATATGGAGAAGAAAAATAGGGCAAGGAAGAAGAGAAAGGGCGGTTAAGGGAAAATAGGGGAGAATTTTATTAAGGGAAATTGACACAAATGATGAGAATTGGTTGCTGGGGATGAGGGAAGAGGGCAGGGGCAGTGGGATATAAAGGAAAAAATATGAGGTGATAGCTATGTAATTTCGTAGGATTGGGAGAAATAAAAAATATGATAAGCAACAGGGGGGTTGGTTGGCTAAGGGGACCTGGAGGGTAATTTATGGGAATTGATAAGAAGTAAGAGAACTTATTTTTGAGGAAGGCTGGAGAGGACAGAGGACATAGGGCACAAAGCAGAGTACAGAAGGATAGAAGAGCAAAAATATAAGGTACTAGTTGTGGAATTTTGATAGGATATGGAGAGGCAAAATAGGGAAGGTAGAGAGGTTAGGGCGCTTGCGGGAAAGTAAGGGGAATTGATGGGAATTGATGGGTACTAAGAGAAGCGATTGATTAGGAAAAGGTGAGTGGACATAAAGCACAGGAAAGGGAGCAGAGAAGTAGAAGAACAAAAGTATAATTTGACAGCTGTCGAATTTTGATAGAATAGGGAGGGGCATAAGAGAACGAAATTGCATAGATATAAGGACAGTAGAACGGTATTATGAGGTGAGTATTAGGTGTGGAACTTTGACAGCATAGGGCTGGACAATATAGTGTAAAAAGTTAGAGAGGTGTTGATGATAGTGAGGGGCAAGGAGGGGCTAATATTTAACTTAGGTAAGAGCGGGGAGTGATATAGAAAAATAGGAGAGCGAGAGAATATGAAAAAGGAAGAGAGAGGGAGAGAGGAATAGGGGAAGGTATATATGCGAGAGGGTTAATGGTTTAAAAGGTGTATATGGTAACGTGTATAGGAAGGAGATAGCTGGGGTAGGAAATGGAGTGAAACAAGGGGAAGATCATAGCCGGTTGGGGTAGAAAAGAGTAGAAGATATGGTAACTATAAAGTGAAACGATTAGTTTGGTAAGGACGAGAGTGAGGCAGAGTCGTCGTGAGCAAGAGAGGATCGAATACATGAGGGAGGGTGGAGGAGAAACAGGTGTAAATGTGTCGATATCATGGAGAGGGATGAGGTGATGAGATGATGAGGGTAGGAGGCCTAATTGGAAGCAAAGAGCGGCTAATGGCTATGGATCAAGGGAAATATAGTTTTGGTGGTGAGGGGCTGGTAGTCCATGGAAGAGGGATTAAAAAAGGTATGAGTATATTTGACTATGGTCGTCTTTTTGATAGGGACATTTTATCCTTTGAGGGTTAGATCAAATATCAGAATCGTTCATTAGAACGTTTTTTCAACCTAAAGGTTTGATGTTTTTTATCTGAGAGTAGTTTGAAGGGGTTTTAATAGTCAGAATCTCGTTTTTACATGTCTTGGAAAAAAAATTCACACTGGAGAATAATGTAAAATATCAGATTTTAAGAACATAGTCCAATTACACCTTTAAAAGCTGGCTTATAAGGTGTACCTAATTGTGTTAATGTATTCTTTCTTTAATTGAATACAATTAAATTATTGTAAAATGGAATGAATAGTTGTGATGTGATTTAAATAGTTGTGATAAAAATTAGCATGAAATATAAAAATTTTAATTTTATAAAGAGCGTGAACTGTAAGAGGTAAATTGTCTCGTCGCGTGAGCGACCCTAATGGGGAAATGAAAATAGCACTCGGGATATGATAGAGGCAGGCGACACAAGTGGTTGTTGAACCCCTGCTTATGTTAGTATACGTGACGCTACAATCAGTAACCAAAATGTGTCTTGACGTTACGCGTTTGTACAACTGACGTGTATAATAAACGCATGCTGTGCTATGATACACAGTCGCTCGTGTTTCATGTCACCCACGACGTGCACGTACATCCGTTTAATGACCTTGTGCCTCTCGAGTATCATCAATGCTCAAAGGAGAGAATAGTACAGAGGGCCGTGTTCAGCGAAGTAAACTTGAACGTAATCTCGTTGCACTTGATATTTATTTGAGCAAACAATTCACAACTTCTGTATCTACATAATTCATAATGTGCTTAAAGAGGTGAATCAAATATACATAATCTTTTGTAAATCTGGGAAATATATCATTGTTAAATGTTATTGTATGGGAGAGTGGGGCTGGTTGGCCGCGGGGCAGGTTGGCCGACTGGCAGTTTGAAAATGATAGAAGTGACAAGTGGCGCTCTCTTTACGAAACTAAGTGTAATAATGAGGGATCAATATGTAACTGTATTTTCGTTCATTTATGCTGCTTTGTTTTGGCAACATCTTAACTTGTTTCTTTTTGAGAGTGGTGAGGAAATATATACAGTAAAAAACTGTCATGGTTATTGAATGTACTTGTTACAATTAATGAAATGTATACATATTTCATAGAGAATTTCATAGGCTATATAAATTATCGTCCTTTTTAAAACTAGCTTCACTTTTGGTATTCGTAAGATGTCAAAATGTTTGCTTGTGGCGTTTGGGGAAGGTTGGCCAAGTTGGGTACGGGCAGGTTGTCCGAGGCGCAAAATATGACACGGAAAATAGTTTTAATTACATGCACTCTGAGGATAAATAATAATGTAATATTCATGTTGGCCGGATAAATATTTCATTTCAAGCTATAAACAATGTATTTTTAGTATCATTGGGGATAGAAATAATAATTTTCGTATATAGACAATAACAAATTGCACATTCATTGAAAGATAAAAAAAGGATTTGAATGAAGAAAATAAATATTGAGAATTCATAATACATTAGATTAGTGAAGCCAACAATCTTACCATGTTATCAAAGCTTAAACCCATTTACATACGTTTTATTCAAATCCCACCATGTGTTACATTTTGAATTAAGGATCTGAGAACAGTTACTTTATCTTATTTTAACTGATAAATATTGATGTAAATTATTTAACCAGAAAATCAGAAATGTCGCAACCAATTGACATACATTGTTTCTTAATAATGATGACTTGATGTTTAGTGGTGTAAAAATAAATCCCCATGCAGAACATCTACACGAAATCCGAATTCACCAAAAAGATACAACATCCCAATAAGGATGCTCGGACAATTTGCTCGAAGCAAAGCCGAGCCGAGTCGGCATCCAGAACGCGACGAGAGTGATGATTGTTACATAGAAGCGACGGACGTGAACATCCGTCTCCTGTCCGAGTCACGGGTGGCCAATCACAAAATTCCTTTAGATTTCGTACCGAGGTTAAACCAATCACGACCACGATACATGACTATGCTAATTTAGTTCATGGTGGTACACCACAAACATTTGGCGGCAAAACAATAAAAGAGTAATAACTAACTCTCAATGTTTATTAGTAATAACGAATCTGATTTATAATAAATTCCTAGACACAAAATGTTTCTAAAGTCTTTCGAAAATGTATAGAGTATTCTAACATTACATCATACTGGATCGGTAACGTCGAAATCTATAAGGCTTTATCACCTGGTGGAATGGAAAGCATTGTTTACATAGGAATTTGACAGAAATTTTTTTTTTTGCGAAAGTAAGTGAAAAATTGTAATATCGCTTTCATTTTCAGATAGAAAAGCGATTTCTCTAATTATTGTTGGCAATTTTTAAAGTGTACGATTTGGCAATCCATCAAGAAAAATTATAATGTGCCGTGATTGAGGTTAGGTTGCATTGTTGTGACTGTTGGTGGTAATAGTTTTGGAATTTTTGTAGCGTTAAAGTGATTGAAGCATATAGTGTTTTTCAAAGATGTCAAGCGATTATTTTTGCACCTTGAAAGGTGACGTAAGAGAAAGGTACAAGGAGAAAATAAAACTTCTCGAAAACTGTGATCTCCGAGCATGGACTTGGAGCAGCTACCTGAGATTCCTATGGTTAATCTCGTTAATTATATTGTTTTAAAGCTTAGCCTGGCGGACCGAACGAACGGAACGGATACGCTACAGCGTATTCTTATAGTATCCACATCGTATCCTCTCCGTATCATGCAAGAAAAACTCATTAAAAAAGAAAGATTTCACTTGTTGAAATTCGGATTCGACGTGAAATTTTGAGTTAAAAGGTCACAGAGTAATCTCAATAGTTTTTCTTGCAACATTAAAAACTTAAAAAAAATATAATACTTATCGATGACGTGCGCTGAAGGCGACTTCAAACGCATCGTCGTTCAGTAACAGTTAATAGGCGTTATCCGTCGACGATGCGTTTGAAGTC
>CAKNYM010029301.1:0-28420 GCA_932195095.1 Andricus curvator | reverse complement strand
GCATAGCTGGCGCCACCACACGGCGACCGTCAACTCTCATGACAATATTTTCCGCAGGCCTCCACAGAGAAGTGGCATGGGGCTGTTCCACTGATATATATAATTATATATAATCAGTGGGCTGTTCCCATCTAATATAGTACCTTATGGTACTTTCACACCTCTGTCTGCCTGCCTGGGGCAGGCAGGCAGCTGCCCGAGACCGTTCACACCTCGGTTTTCCCGGCTTGTTCGAGCAGCGGAAAATCTCCAAATCGCGCGGGAAGTTTAAATGTAGTATAATATCAATAAAAATTAATACAATGTTTTTGCAATTAAATTGAGAAGTGAAATAGATAAAGATAATTTCTATAATATTTCGTATGAAAAATGAATGATCTAGAGATCAAATGAGTAACATTTTAGAGTGTGATTCAAGTGTGACATCGGACCGTATCATGTCATCTTCGTGTTGCCTGTTTTGTCGGCGTCTGTCAATATCTTTTCCTTTATTTATTTACAAAAGGAGGTTCTTCATTTGGGTAAGTTTAGTCAAATATATTCTCACCACTTTACATTTACATTATTTGCTATTCTTCGTAATTATTGAAATAAAAAATGTAAACTTTGGCGTAAGATTCTTAAAAACATAACCTCTACGAAATCATGAAATGTATGTATTTTTTCTTAATTTTTCTTTGTGTAAAGAATTAAAATGTTCATGTTGGTTAATAGATATATTAGTTGATAAAGAAGGAATGATGGACAACGATTTGTTGAAAGATTCGGAACTTTTATGGCTTTTGTGGCGACGTCGAGGAAGGTACATACTTCCCCATATTCTTGTAAAAATTCCACATTGCTTTCCTCGCTTTGGATTTTTTTAAATCTGATGACAATCCCCACTATTTCTACATCTTCGTAGTCTATTCCTTCGAAGCATTTGTGATTGTCACAATCCTGTAGAACCATTTTTTTGTGCACAGCTCACAATAAAGCATGTCCAACGACTGTAATTAAAAACATCATTTCATTCAAACTGATTTTGTGCATAATGCTATTACAGTGCTCAAAATATTCACCAACTTACTCCTGCGAAAGAATAATCCATTGTGCTGAAAAACAAAAAATCGATACATTATTCAAAAACATTTCATGATTTCGTAGATGTTATGTTTTTAAGAATCTTACGCAGAAGTTTACATTTTTTATTTCAATCATTGCGAAGAATAGCAAATAATGTAAATCTAAAGTGGTGAGAACATATTTGACTAAATTTACCCAAATGACGAACCTCCTTGTGTAAATAAATGAAGGAAAAGATATTGACAGACGCCGACAAAACAGGCAACACGAAGATGACATGATACGGTCCGATGTCACACTTGAATCACACTCTAAATGCTACTCATAGGATCTCTAGATCATTCATTTTTCATACGAAATATTATAGAAATTATCTTTATCTATTTCATTTCTCAATTTAATTGCAAAAACATTGTATTAATTTTTATTGATATAATACTACATTTAAACTTCCCGCGCGAGTTGGAGATTTTCCGCAGCTCGAACAAGCCGGAAAACCCGAGGTGTGAACGGTCTCGGGCAGCTGCCTGCCTGCCCCAGGCAGGCAGACAGAGGTGTGAAAGCACCATTAGTGTAGTATACATATATGTACCAAAATATCTATGAGAAAACTGAGCCAATCAGCAAAAATGACACTAGGTTGCCACACTGTCTCTGCCATTGATGCCAATGTTGGCGCCTTTTGCTACTGCGCTTGCGTTCGGGCCGCGCACTGGTTGGCCGCAGTTGGCGCGCAATTTAAAATTGGAATTAAAAACAATTCTTGTAATTTGAATAAATAATTTTTGAAAAATGCACAAGAATGTATATAAATTGTACAATTTCTGATTTGAGAGAGACAGAAATTTATAACACATACATTTTTAAATAACAGTTTATTTTCTTTGACTTCCAAAGAATAACTTATATTTCACAAAAAATTTAATTTCAGATGTCTAAAATCAGAAGTTGTACAATTTATATATATTCTTGTGCATTTTCCAATAATTATTTATTTAAATTACAAGAATTGTTTTTAATTCCAATTTTGAATTGCGCGCCAACTGCGGCCAACCAGTGCGCGGCCCGAACGCAAGCGCAGTAGAAAAAGGCGCCAACATTGGCATCACTGGTCTCTGGACCCTCTGTTACGGCAACACCTCACTAGCGAACCTACAATAAGTTCTTGGAACTAAGAAAATGCGATTAGTTAAAAAGAGATAGAGATATCTCTGTCTCTTTTTAACAATGGTATTTTTTTCGTTCATGGAACTTATTGTAGGTTCGCTAGTGAGGTTTTGCATCTAGGTTTATAATATTTTTGGTCAACCGTCTCCCGCTCCCGCTTGTTAACGTCGTTTGACGTCGTTGTTCCAATTTAGAGGTTAGGCTCCGAGAGGTTATATTGTTTAATAGTTTAATGATCATAGTCAGGCATATTTCAATGTATAGATTGTCATAAATAGTGGAGTCTGAATGTGAGCCAACTAAAATAAATAAAATTCTTTCAAATTTGTTAAACATGAGTGATCAGGAAGATAAGAATTCCGAGAGGAAGAAAAGTCGAAGGCGAGAAAGCGACTCTGATGATTCAGATTTGGAAAAAAGAAAAGCGGAATCCCGCAGAAAGGATCGCGATTATGAGAGAAAAAGATCTGATAAGTACTCTGAGACAAAAAGAACAAGTCCTGACTGTGATCGTAGGACAGGTGACAGAAATGACAGAAGGCGAGACGATCGTCAAAGCGACAGAGGGAATTATAAAGATGCCCATAACCGGGATTACAGAGATTCTTACAGGAGAAGAGACGATAAAAATGATCAGGGATCTCTTCGCAGGTATTGGGATACTGGTAGAAAAAATGAAAATAAGTTTAGGAATAATTTTGACTCCGATGAAGAGGTTGAAGTCGGCGAACGATTTTATGGAGGAAAGCGAGATAATGACAGAAATTCGAGAAAAGGGAATGAAACCAAAGGAAGGAAAGAAAATGAGCCTCGTAAGTACAATTTTCTATTTGTTTTCACCCTTTTAAGTAACATTTTTGGGCATTTTTAAGGTTAAGACAAAGATATTAGGTTAAGATCAGCCTGTGTTTACTCTGTGCCGTTGAAAGTTTTAACATTTTTACAGGCCTCACAGACCGGTCCCTATATCCCCTATTGTACCCTATATTCTGTTAAGGTCCCTAAAGTACCCTATTTTCAAGATTTGGTCCCTATGATACCCTATTTGCAGCCCATAATGGAACTTTAAAAAAAAATTATAATAAGATCAAAGCTTCCAAGAGTCAGGCATTTTTAAAAAATAGCAAAAAGCAGGACATTTCTGTAAGAATTAACTATAAAAAATAATCAGGGCTGCCACACACAGTCACTATTAGTCACTTTTTTTCTCAAATCACTTTTTTAAATGAAAAGATCACATTAGACACTTTTCTATTCAGGTGTAGACCAATTTCTGAATTGTCTTGAATTCTTTTGAAATATTTTAGGGTATTTTTCAAGATTCCGAAAATTTTTTAATAGATTTCAATAATTTGAAGGGAATTTAAAGATTTTAGTGTATTTTTAAAACTTTTGAGGCATTTTCAAGAGCTTTTAATTTGAAATAATTTAGGAAATTTTCAGGGTGGCGACTTGACCGGGAAATGACATGGAATTTTATTGTCCGGGAAATGACCGGGAATTTAATTTAAAAACCGGGAATTTACTTCTGATTATAGAAAAATTCAAGAAGTATAATTTCACTTGGAACAGGGAATTTTTTACATGGAATGGGAATTTTTTAAAGGAATTATAATTCGGATTGAGAAAAAAGGAATTTTTAAAAATCCCTCTTTCAAGTCAGAATT
Organism: Andricus curvator; assembly: GCA_932195095.1. NCBI lineage: Eukaryota > Metazoa > Arthropoda > Insecta > Hymenoptera > Cynipidae > Andricus > Andricus curvator. Next base: position 24,521 of record CAKNYM010029301.1, on the reverse strand, counting down.
CGTCACAATTTGAAAGTTCCCTCTTAAAAATATTAGATAATAAAAGTACTTCAAGCAGTTTTCATAGTAGAAGTAGAATTTCAAAGAAGAAATATTTCTGAATTATAATAGAAATTTTTTTTACATTGTTCGTTGCGAATTCATCCTTTTTTAGTTAGAAATTCAACTACTGGGTTAAAAGTTAAACTCTTGTTAAAAATTAATTTATCTTTTTTTCATTTAATAATTAAACTATTTGGTTGAAAATTGATATTTTTCATTTAATAATTAAACTATTTGTTTGAAAATGTATGTACTTTGTGGAAAATTCATCTATTTTTGTAGACAATTAAACTTTATGGTTGACAATTCATCTTTTTGGCATAAAATTAAACTATTCCAGTTAAAGATTCATCATTTCAGTTGAAGATTCGTCATTTTATTTGAAAATTCACCAGTTTGGTTGACAATTAATTTCTTTCAACGAAAATTTAACTGTTCCATTCTGAGTTGAAAATTAAAATTTTCAAGTTCGGAATTCCACAATTTGGAATTATTTTGTTAAAAAATCGATCTTTTTGTTGGTAAAAAATTATGTTATTTTTCTTTGAAAGTTAATCTTCTTGTTTAAAAATTCTTCTTTTCGGTTAAAAATTCAAGTATTCCAGTCAAATATTTATTATTTTAGTTGAAAATTCATCTTTTAGGTTTGAAATAAAATTATTTGGTTGAAAGTTAAGCTCTTTTGTTAAAAATTAATTTTTTTTTAGTTGAAAATCCATCGTTTTAATTAAAAATTCATTTCTGTGGTTGAAAAATGAGCTGTTTGATTGAAAATTTGTTTTTTCTTTGGATGTTTTTTGGTTGAAAATTATTATTTTTATTAAACTGAAAATGTAACTATTAATCCAGTTGAATATTTCATAATTTTAGTTCAAAATTCATGTCTTTGGCTGAACATTCATTTTTGACTGAAAATTTAATTATTCAATTTTTGGTTGAAAAATTATCTTTGTTATTTGAAAATTCGTCTTTTTTGGTAGCAATTAATCTTCTTGGTTGAAAATTAATCTTTTTGGTCGAAAATTCAATTATTCTAGTTAAAGATTCATCATTTCAGTTAGAAATTCATCTTTCTGGTTTGAAATTCAACTATTGCAGTTAAATATTTACAATTTTATTTGAAAATTCATCACTTTGTTTGAAAATGTAACTATTATTTTGAAAGCCAGTTTTTTGTTGTTGTTAAAAGTTAGTTTTTTTTTGTTGAAAGTAATTTTTTTAACTGAAAATGTAACTTATTCCAATCGAAAATTCCATAGTCGTTGTTGAAAATTCATCTGTTTGGTTAAACATTAATTTTTTTAACTTGAAATTTAATTATTAAAGTTTTGGTAATTAATTAATTTGTTGGTTTGAAAATGTAACTATTTCAGTTAAAGATTCATTGTTCTGGTTGGAAACTCTTATGTTTGGTTTAAAAATAATTTTTTAAACTAAAAATGTTACTATCCCATTTTTGATTGAAAATTATTATTTTTTCAGTTCAAAAGTTAACTATTTGGTTGAAAATTTGTCTTCTTTTATTAAAACTTCAAACCTTTCTTTAAAAATTAATGTATTTGGTTGAAAATTTGTATTTTTGGGTAGAAAGTTAATCTTTTTATTTAAAATGTAATCTTCTTTAAAAATTCGTCTTTTTGGTTGAAAATTCGAGTGTTCCAGTTAAATTTTCATCATTTTAGTAGAAAATTTATCTTTTTGGTTTAAAATTTAACTATTTCAGATAAAGATTCATAATTTGATTTGAAAATTCATCACCTAGGTTGAAAATTGAACTATTTTATTGAAAATCCGTTTTTTTTTTGAAAATTAATTTTTTCAACTGAAAGTTTAACTATTCCGTTTTTTTGTAAATAATTGATATTTTTTAGTGGAAAATTTAAGTATTTTTTTCAAACTTCATTTATTTTGCAACGTTTTGCTCTGTTGTCTTAAAAGATGTTTAGAACGAACTTCATGAATTAAAATAAATGTTTGCGTTTTGCGGCAGTTATAAATATGTTACTTTCAGTTGACCGGGAAAATTGAAAAACTTGACCGAGGAAAACCGGGAAATGACCGGGAATTTGAAATCGTCCGCCGAGTCGCCACCCTGATCAATTGATAAAATTATCAAAGGATTTGAAATATTTTAATAGTATATTATGTATGCATTTTCAAGATCATTAAAAAGTTTAAAAAGATTTTAAAGGATTTTCAATATTTTAGGCCATTTTAAAAGATTACAAATACATTTTTAATGGATTTCAGTAATTTAATGCATTTCAAAGGATTCGAAATATTTGACGGTATTGTAAAAGATTCCGAGGCATTTTTAAGAGCTTTAAAAAGTTTCAAGGGATTTCAAAAGATTCAAAGGATTGGAAATATTTTAGGAAATTTTAACGATTCCCAGAACTTTTTTTCATTTATTTCAATAGTTTGAAGGGATTTCAAAGAATTGAAATATTTGAGGTGTTTTAAAAGATTCCAAGGTATTTTAGAGAGATTTAAACAATTTCAACGGATTTCCAAGGGTTTTAAAAATTTTGAGGGATTTCAAAAAATTCGTATGCGGTTCTAAAGAGTTTTGAAAGTTATGGAAGGATTTTACAGGACCTGTAAGGTTATAGCTTATTTAAAAATATTCCAAAGGATTTTATAAGATTTCGGAGGCTTTCGGGAAATATCAAATTTCATAGAAATTCGCGGGATTTTATAATATTTTAATGGATTTCAAAGAATGTATTCACAAGAAGTGAGGGATTTCGTAGGGTTTCAAAGGTTTCAAGAGATTTTCAAATATTTTTTGCAATTCATTTGGAATTCGACCTGAATTCTTCTAATTCATATACTGAGGATTTTAAAATCCTTTTGAATTCTTGTAAATTCGCACAATTTTACTCAATTCAGCAAAAGTTTCGGTTTTATTTATCTTGAAGTCTTTAAAATTCACCTTAAATTCGTAGGCATTTCATCAAATTCTTTTAAATTCTCTTTAATTTTTCTAAACTCATTTCAAACTTACTCAATTCGAATGAATTTTTTCATATTTTTGAATTGCTTTTAATTCCCCCTTTTTTTTAACTGAAGCTTGATTTTTTTATGAATTTCTTAGAGTTCTTATTTCCCTTAAATTTCTCTAAATTTTATGGTAGTCATTGGAATTTTTTCAATTTTTTTCCAATTCATTTGAATTTAACTTGAATTGTTTTGTAGTCATCAGTCACTTCTTTGGTTATAAATTAGTAGGGTTTCAAAGATTTGAAGAGATTTGATTTTTTTTTAATTCACCTTTAATTTATTTAAATTCTTTGGAATTCTCTTGAATTTTTTTGATTTACTTGAATTCTTCTAAATTCCTCAGTTCTATTTAATTCAATTGATTTTTTTTCTCGAATTTTTAAAGTTTTTATTTAATTGGTCCTAAATTCTTTTAACCTCACCGTGAATTTTTATGAATTTCATCGAATTCTTCTCTTTCACCTTAAATTCTTCTAAATTCATTCCGGTTTTACGGAAATCAATGGAATTTGTTTAATTAATAAAATTTTTCCGATTCATTTGAATTTAACTTTAATTGTTTTGAAGTATTACGAATTTATAAGAATAAGAATAAAATAATAAATAGTTCTTACATAAAATATGTAAAAAGGACTTTAAATTGAATTATTATGAATCCCGGTGAAAATTTCAATTTAGCTAAAATTGGAAAAGTTCATAAGTTTCATTTCATTTCAAAAACTATAAATTTCTGAAACGGCACATCGGTGGAACTACTTTCTTCGAAATTCATTCTATTGGTTGAAAATATTTAATATTAGTTGAAGATTCGTCATTTTAGTTGAAAAATCATTCCTTCGATTGAAAATTCAACTATTTTGTTGATAATTCGTTTCTTATCTTGATTAAAAATTTATTTATTTTCCTGAAAATTTAACTATTCCATTTTTGGTTGAAATTTCTGTTTGTTTTGTTAAAAATTCAATTACTTGGATGAAAATTCACGTATTTTGTTAAAAATTGGACTTTCTTGGAAGAAAATTAATCCTCTTGGTTGAAAATTTAACTATTATATTTTTCGTTGAGAATTCATCTTCTGTGGTTAAAAATTCGGTTAAAAGATGAACTACTTTTGTTAAAAATTCTTTTTTTTTATGATTCATCATTTTACCTATTTTGTTAAAAATTCTTTTTTTTGTTGAAAATTCATCATTTTACTTGAAAATTTATCTTCTTTGTAAAAAATTAATCTTTTTGGTTGAAAATGTATCCCTTTGGTTAAAAATTCACCTCTTTGGTTGGAAATGTACCTATTTTAAAGAAAATTCGTCTTCTTGGATGGAACATTCAACTATTTTTTGGTAGAAAATTCAACTATTTGGTTGAAAATTAACTTTTTTGTTCAATATTCATATTTACTAGTTGAAAATTGAACTGTTTTGTAGAAAATTTGTGTTTTTACGTTGAAAATTCAACAATTTGGTTGAAAAATAAACTATTTTGTTGAAAAGTCGCCTTCTTTGGATCAACTTAACTGTTTTTTTAAATTTTCAATTAAAGTATTTTTTGTTTGAAATATAAACTATTACATTTTTCGTTGAGAATTCCTCTTTTTTTTTGAAAATTCAACCATTTTGTTAAAAGTTGAAATACTGCATTTACAATCAAATAGTTGCACTTTTAAGCAAAGGAAAGGAATGTTCAACAAAATAGTTGAATTTTCAACATACAAAAAGATGCATTTTTAACCAAATGGTCGAATTTTCAAAGAAAAAAGATTAAGCTCAATGACACAATTATATTTTTAGACAAATACTTTAATGTTCAAGCTAAAAAGACGAATTTTTCAGAAGACTGTTTAATTTTCAATCTAGAGAACAAGGTTCAAAATTTACCCCTTTGTTTGAAAATTCACCTCTTTTTTCGGAAAATTTCCTATTTTGTTGAAAATTCGTCTTTTTGGGTTGAAAACTCAACTACTTTGGTAGAAAATTAAATTATTTTGTTGAAAATTACCTTTTTTGTTAAAAAAAATCGTATTTTCTAGTTGAAAATTCAACTGTTTTGTAGAAAAATTGTCTTTCTGGCTTGAAAATTCAACAGTTTGGTTGAAGAATAAACTATTTTGTTGAAAAGTCGCCTTTTTTGGGTGAATTGAACTGTTTTTTAAAATTTTTAATTAAAATCTTTTTCGGTTATAATTTCAATTATTACATTTTTCGATGGGAAATAATATTTTTTGATTAAAAGATTCAGATATTTGGTTAAAAGTTGATTCATAATTTTATTGGAAAATTCGACTTTTTTGGGAGAAAATTAATCTTCTTGGTTGAAAATTCGCCCTTTTGGTTAAAAATTAATCTCTTTGGTTGGAAATGAACCTGTTTCGTTGAAAATTCAACTAAATATTTGGTTGAAAAGTAACATTTTTGTTTAAAATTCATATTTACTGGTTGAAAATTCAAATGTTTTGCAGAAATGTTGTCTTGTCGGCTTGAACTTCCAACAATTTGGTGGAAAAATAAATCATTTGATTGAAAAGTCGCTTTTTTGGATGATCTCAACTGTTTTTTTTTTATATTTTTATTTATTTTTAATTAAAATCGCGTTGTCTAGAATATAAACTATTACATTTTTCGTTTCCAATTCATATTTTTTTATTAGAAAAATTCAACTCTGCGTTTGGAAATGTACCTATTTCATTGAAAATTCGTCTTCTTGGGTTGAAAATTCAACTATTTGTTTTAAAAATAAAATATTTTGTTGAAAAGCTGCCTTTTTTTAATGAATTTAACTATTTTATTTTCCCTTTTTTTTGAGAATTCAAGTACTTTGTTAAAAGATGAAATACTGCATTTAAATCAAATAGTTGCACTTTCAAGAAAAGGAGAGGAATCTTGAACAAAATCGCTGAAATTTCAACCTACAAAGATGAAGTTTTCAACCAAATAGTGTAATTTTCAACCAATTGGTCGAATTCTTAAACAAAAAGATTAAACTTTAACCAACAAAAATTGCATTTTGAACAAAAAAAGTTGAATTTTCAAGCTAAGAAGGCGATTTTTTGTTGATACAGTTGAATTTTAAAGCCAAAAAAATAATGTTTTAGAAGATAGTTGAATTCATAATCCGAAAGGACGAATTTCAACATAAAAGGTAATTTTCAAGCAAATAGTTAAATTTTCAACCAAGAAATATGAATTCTCAACGAAAAATGTAATACATAATTGATATTTCAACAAAATAAGATTTTAATTTTAAATCAAAAGCAGTTGAAATTATGAAAAAAAAATCATAGTTGAATTCTCAACTGAAAATGATCAATTTACAACCATTTGCATTGTTAACCAAAAAAGATTAAATGTTTTCTAAAATTCAAAAAAATGTATAATAAGATCAAAGCTTCCAAGAGAATTTTGAAAAAAATAGCAAAAATCAGGGAATCCCTGCAAGAAGTAACTGTAAAAAAATAATCAGAGCTGCCACACACAGTCAGTATTAGGCACTTTTTCCTCCAATCATTTTTTATTCACTTTTTTAAATGAAAAGATCACATTAGTCACTGAATTATCTTGAATTCTTCTGATATATTTCAGATTACTTTTAAAGATTCCGAGAAAATTGTGATAGATTTCAATAATTTAAAGGGGTTTTTAAGATTTTAGGTTTTTTTAAAAAACTTCTAAGGCATTTTCAAGAGCTTTTAATTTGAAATATTTTAGTTAATTTAAAAATATTCCGAGGAATTTTTTATTAATTGGCATTTTCATGAACTTTAACGAATTTCAAGGGATTTCAAAAGATTTTAAAGGATTTAAAATATTTTAGGTTATTTTAAAAGATTTCAAGTAATTTTTAATTGTTTAGTGGGATTTCAAAGAATTTGAAATATTTTAGGGAAATTTAAAAGAATCCAAGGAATTATTAATTTAATTAATTTGAATAAATATCGAAGCGTTTGAAATATTTTAGGATAAAGAATTTTCTAGAATTTCGGAATATATGAAACGATTTTACAGGATTTATAAGATCGTAAGATATTTTATAGGATTTCACGTTATTTTATAAGATTTCCGAGGATTTCAATGACTTTAAGGGATTTTAAAACTCTCAATGTATTTTAATACATTTTCCAGGATTCACAGGGATTTTATAATATTTTAGTGGATAAAAAATTTGTTCACGAGAAGTGAGGTATTTTGCAGGATTTCAAAGGATTTGACATATATTAGGAAATCTTAAAAGATTCCAAGGAATTTTTAATTGATTTTAATAATTTTAAGAGATTTGATAACATTTTAGTAGATTTTAAAGAATTATTATATAAGAGTTATTTCGTAGGGTTTTAAAGATTTGAAGAGATTTAAAATTATTTTTTGGATTTCACCCTGAATTTTTATTAATTTATCCTGAATTCTTTGAAATTCTTTTGAATTTTTTAATTCATTAGAATTCTTATAAATTTACTCAATTTTACATCATTCATTTGATTTTCTAAAAGTTTTTATATAATTGGTCCTGCAGATTAATTTATAAAATGACCAAAGGATTTGAAATATTTTAAGGTATTTTTCAAATTCAATTTTCTAGAGCTTTAAAAAATTTCAAGGGATTTCAAAAGATTCAAAGGATTGGAAATATTTTAGGAAATTTTAACGATTCCCAGAATTTTCTTATTTATTTCAATAGTTTGAAGGGATTACAAAGACTTTGAAATATTTTAAGGTATTTTAAAAGATTCCGAGGCATTTTCAAGAGATTTAAACAATTTCAAGCGATTTCCAAGGGTTTTAATAATTTTATGGGATTTTAAGGGATTTTAATATTTTAATGGATTTCAAAACATTTATTCACAGAAAGTGCAGAGATTCGTTGGGTTTCAAAGATTTTAAGAGATTGTCTAATATTTTTTTAATCCAATTGGAATTCGCCCTGAATTCTTATTAATTTGTCCTGAATTCTTTTAAGTCCTTTTGAATTCTTCTAGATGACACCTTGAAGTCATTAAAACTCAACTTAAATTTTTAGGCATTTCATCAAATTCTTTTGAATTCTCTATAATTTTTTCTAAAATTTATTTTAAACTTACTCAATTCAATGCATTTTTTCATATTTTTAAATTTTTGCCAATTCATTTCAATTTTTTTTTTAATTCACCTTGAATTTTTATGCATTACATCGAATTCTTCTTGTTTCCCTTAAATTACTTTAAATTCACTCAAATCTTACAGAAATAAATGCATTTTGTTGAATTGTTTTGTAGTCATTAGTCATTTTTTTTAGTTAGAAATTAGTAGTTTCCAAGATTTGAAGAGATTTGAAATATTTTTTTGAAATTCACGCTGAATTCTTTCAAATTTTTTTATTTTTAAGATTTTAAACTATTTTTTAAACTTCTAAGGCATTTTCAATAGCTTTTATTTTTAAATATTTTAGGGAATTTTAAAAGATTTAGACATTGCGCACTAATTACCCTTTATCTAGAATAGAATCTACTACTTTGTTACAATTTAACGGTTTTGTAACATTTTTAAAATTATTTTTGAACTGAAAATTTAACTATTCTATGTTTGGTTAAAAATGTATCTTCTGCAATTGAAAATTCAACTATTGGTTGAAAATTCATGTATTTTATTAAAAATTAATTTTTTTGGTTCAATTTTGGTTTAATTAATTTTTTTTTATTTAAACATAAATTTTGAACTGAAAATTTAACTACTATCATGTTTGTTTGAACATTAATCTTCTTCAGTTGAAAATTCAACTATTTGTTTGAAAACTTCTGTATTTTGTTGAAGCTTTGTCTTTTGTGGTAGAATAAATCTTCTTGGTGACTAATTCACCTTTTTGGTTGAAAATTCAACTATTAGGTTAAAAGTTCCATGAAACATTAAAATATTTGGTTGAGAATTCATTTATTTTACTAAAAAATATTCTTTTTTGCTAGAAAATTAGTTTTTTATTGAAAATTAATTTTTCTTTTATTGAAAATTAGTGTTTTTATTGAAAATTCATTTTTTTTAACTAAAAATTTAACCCAATTTTTTGTCGATTTTTGTTCGTAGACATTTGATCTTCTTGATAGAAAATTCATTTGTTTGGTTGAAAGTTTAATTATTTCGTTGCAAATTTTATTTTATTTGCTTAAAAAGTTATTTTTCTAACTGAAAATTAAATGATGCTATTTTTTGTTGTAAAAATGATCTTTTTTATTTGAAAATTTCATTAAGAATTATAATATTTAGTTCAAAAACCATGTATTTTGTTAAAAATTATTCTTTTTTGGTATAAAATTAGTTTGTTATTTTTAAGTGAAAATTAATTTGTTGACTAAAAATTTAATATTTTTGGTTAAAAATTCATCCTTTTTAGTTGAAAATTCATCTATTTTGTAGAAAATTTGTCTTTTTTTGGTAGCAATATAACCTTTTTGGTTGAAAATTCAATTATTAGGTTGAAAACTCCGTTAAAAATTCAAATTTTATTTTTAAATTCACGTATTTTGTTAAAAATTATTCTTTTTTGGTCGAAAATTAATTTTTTTTTGGTTAAAATTTTATTTCTTTGGTTGAGAAAAGGTTTTTTTTTTTTAATTAATTTTTTTAACTATTTAATTTTCGTCGAAATTTTTGTTTATGGATATTTGATCCTTTTAGTTGGAAATTCATCTGTTTGGTTGAAAATTTAACTATTTCGTTGGAAATTTATTTTATTTGGTTAAAAACTTATTTCTCTAACTTAAAATTAAACTGTTATATTTTTTGTTGAAATTTTATATTTTTTAGTTGAAAATTCATCTATTCTGTTGAAATGTTGTCTTTTTTTTGGTAGCAATATAACCTTTTTGGTTGAAAATGGAACTATTTGGTTAAAAATTTATTTTTATGATTGAAACTGCATCATTTTAGTTAAAAGTTTATTTCTTTGGTTAAAAATTTAACAAATTTTGTTGAAAATCCTTTTTTTTTGTTGACAATGAATGTTTTATTAATAATGTAGCTATTTTATTTGTGCTAGAAAATTGATCTTTTTCAGTTAAAAATTCACTTATTTTGTTGAAAACTCGTAATTCCTAGAAATTTTTTTATTTATCTCAATAGTTTGAAGGGATTTCAAAGGCTTTGAAATATTTTAGGGTGTTTTAAGATTCCAAGGCATTTTAATATTTTAATGGATTTCAAAGAATTTATTTCACACGAAGTGAAGGATTTCGTGATGTTTCGAAGATTTGAAGAGATTTTCAAATATTTTCTGCAATTCATTTGGAATTCGTCCTGAATTCTTAATAATTAATCCTGAATTTTTTTGAATTCTTCTAAATTCACTCAACTTTACTCAATTCAGTGAATTCTTAAAAAGTTTTTGTTTAATTCATCCTGAAGTCTCTAAAACTCACCTTAAATTCTTAAGCATTTCAGAAAATTCTTTTAAATCCTCTTTAATTTTTTCTAAACTGATTTCAAACTTACTCAATTCAATGAATTTTTTCGAATTGTTTTGAATTCAATTGATGCTTTCGAAATTCATTGAATTCTTCTCATTTCCCTTAAATTTTACTAAATTCGCTCAAATTTTACTGAAATCAATGGAATTTTTTCGATTTTTAAAATTATTCCCAATTCATTTGAATTCTTTTAAATTGGTTCGCAGTCATTAGTCACTTTTTTGCTACAAATTAGTAGGGTTTTTAAGATTTGAAGAGATTTGAAATTATTTTTTGGAATTCACCCTGAATTCTATTAAATTCTTTGGAATTCTCTTGAAATTTTTTAGTTCACTTGAATTCTACTAAATTAACTCAATTCAACTTGATTCAATGGATTTAAACAAAAAATCTAAGTTTTTGTTTAATTGATCCTGAATTCTTTTAACCTCACCTTGAATTCTTAGGCATTTCATAAAATTCTTTTGAACTGCCTTGAATTTTTCTAAGGTCATTTCAAAGTTACTGAATTCATAAAAGTTTCTTCAAATTTTAAAATTGTTTTCAATTCATTAAGATTTTTTTTTTAATTCACCTTGAATTTTTATGAATTTCATCGAATTCTTCTTGTTTATCTTAAATTCTTCTAATTTCATTCCAATTTTACGGAAATCAATGGAATTTTTTGGACTTTTAAACTTGTTTCTAATTCATTCGAATTCGTTGGAATTTATCTTGAATTGTTTTGAAGTCTTATAAATTTATCCTGAATTTGTTACCCTTTGAGCGTGCAAAAAGTACCCTATGAACGTGGCAAAAAGTACCCTTTAGTCCCTATATTTTATCCCATAGGGACTGTGAGGCCTGCACACGTTTTTAGTCTCTCTTGAAAAAGTGGAAAATGGCGCTCGACTCAATTTGTTTTAATTCGATTAATAGATTGTTTTCTCTTCTTCTTTCAGCTATGAATGAAAAACCTGAACAATCAGAAGCTCCTCGACCTCCAAAGAAGTCAGCCGACATGCTCACCTCAAAAACTGGAGGTGCGTATATCCCACCAGCAAAACTTCGGATGATGCAAGCCGAGATTTCTGATAAATCTGGAGCTGCTTATCAGAGAATTGCGTGGGAAGCTCTGAAAAAATCAATCCACGGTCACATCAACAAAGTAAATACGAGCAATATTGGAATAATTGTGAGGGAACTTTTAAAAGAGAACATCGTTCGAGGAAGAGGATTGCTCACTCGATCCATCATGCAAGCTCAAGCTGCTTCTCCAACATTTACTCACGTTTATGCAGCACTCACGGCTGTTATTAACGCAAGGGTAATTAAATCATTACTATATTTTAATTAATGAAAAAATTTCACGAAAATCTCGAAAGCATTGTTCGTTATTCAAAAGCGCTTAAAATTTTGAAGTATTTAGTTAATTTGATTTTCATTTAAAAAATATTTATTAATTCAAAACCTACTGATTAAACTGTTTGGTTAATGAGCTATGGAAAATAAGTTACTTATCAAAACCTAAAACTTGTAAAGGCTCATTATTTTGACATTTCCAAAACTTAAAAAATGCTAAATTTTTTAAATAATTTACCATTTATTCCGTAAGTTTACGATTAATGTTTTTTTTTTGTAAGAAAATGAAATGGCAATATCAGGGTTGCTGCAAAATCCGAATTTAGAAATACGTAATACATATGTAAAATACATGAATTATCAAGCAAATAGTCGGTTTTTTCAACTCAGAAAGATCAACTCTGAACAAAAAATGGATGAATTACATTTTCACTTAGAATAATTAATTTTCAACCAAGAAAAAGGGAATTTTAACAAAATAGTTCAATCTTACACAAACGGGATGAATCTTGCATTAAAAAAAAATTCTCAACGAAAAGTGTAATAGTTAAAAATATATTTTAATTTTCAATCAAAAACGGACGAATTAAAGCAAAAAATACGAATGTTCAACCAATTATTGAAATCCTTAACCAAAACAGACTAATGTTCAAACAAAAAATAGGAATTTTCAACAAAAGAGTTGAGTTTTGAACCAAGAAACGTTATTAAAGAAAAAAGACCTTATCCAAAATGTTGAGTTTTCAAATAAAAAAGACCAATTTTTTACAAAAAAGTTGAATTTAAAACCCAAAAATATGAATTTTCTACCAAAGAAAAATTTTCAACAAATGAAGTGAATGTTCAACTGAAAAAGGTCAATTTTCTACCAAAAATGGAATAGCTGCATGTTCAGAAAAAAAACAACGAATTTTTAACCAAATAGTTGCATTTTCAACCCGAAAGATGAATTTTCAACGAAATATTTAAACTTTCAACCTGAAAAATTTTCAACCAAGAATATAAGTTTTCGACAAAAAATGGAATAGTTAAATTTTCCGTTTAAAAAATGAATTGTCAATAATAAAAAAAAAACAATTTTCAACCAAAGAAATCAATTTCAATTGAAAGAATTAATGTTCAATGAAAAAAAATAATTTTCAACTAAAAAGATCAATTTTTTACCAAGAAAGATTAATTTTTAACAAAATACATGAATTTTCAACAAAAATTTAAATTTTAAAACAAATGTTCAATCTAATAATTAAATTTTCAACCAAATAAATGAATTCTGAACCAAAAAGATTAAATTTCTACCAAAAAAGATTAATTTTCAACAAAATACGTGAATTTCCAACGAAATATTCAATTTTTAAAGGAATTTTTAACCTGGTAGTTAAATTTTAAACCAAAGAAATAAATTTTCAACCAACAAGATAAATTATTCGCCAAGTAAATTAATATTCTACTAGAAAAGACAAAGTTTCAACAAAATACAGAAATTTTCAACGAAATGGTTGAATTTTCAACTGAAGAAGATTGATGTTCAACCAAACATGAAATAGTTAAATTTTCAGGTAAAACATTAATGTATGAGAACAACAAATTTTAACCGTATAGTCCATCTTAAAACAAAAAAAAGGTTTTCTAACTAAAATGACGAATCATCAACCGAAAAAATGATTTTTTTTATAAAGTAGTTCCACTTTCAAGTAAGTAGTTGAATTTTGAAACAAAAAAAAGGTTTTCCAATCGCTATTCACGATTAGCGAAAATTTTGAAAGTTTAATTAAGTCATTATATTATGAGAAAAAGCCTGGGACGGACGTAAAATTGACAGAATGATTTTAGCAAGAACGGATTTAAATACCCTATAAATTCCAAAGTTTTCCGTTTTTCTTTCTTTTCTTTTGTTTTTCTTTCTCTTGAATAATGTTCAACTTTTTACCAAATAGTTGAATTTTCAACCGAAAAGTATTTTATTGTAAATAAAAAAATGAAATTCTTCCAAAAAGATGATTTAAAAAAAAAAAGTAGATTTTTCAACCAAGTTGTTAAGTTTTCAATTAAAAGATAAAATATCAACCATAAAACAAAGATTTTTGAACAAGGTAGTTGAATTTTTAACCAAATAGTTTAATTTTCAACCTACAAAGGTGAATTATAACACAAATTAAATTTTTATAAAAAAGGCAAATTTTCAACAATTAAAGATTTTTTAGTCAAAAAGGAAAAAAAATCCTGCAAATTGTTGAACTTTTAAGCAGAAAGACGAATTTTCAGTGAAATAGTTAAATTTTCAACCAAGAAGATTAATTTTCTACCAAAAATGACGAATTTTTAACTAAATAGTTTGCACAGTGGATGTGGTGTTGGTTCAAATTTTATTTGATTAGTTTTTATTTTTTCGTTTCTAAAGATTTTAAACTAAATAGTTCAATTTCTAAACTAAATAAGATCAATTTTTAACAAAAAATGGAGTAGTTAAATATTCAATTAAGAGAAATAATTTTCAATTTAAAAACTAATTTTGTACAAAATAGTTAAATTTTCAACTCGAGAATATGAATTTTGAACAAAATAGTTAATTTTCAACCAATCAATTTAATTTTCAACAAAGTAGTTAAATTTTCGGTTACAAAAATTAATTTTTAACAAAAATAGAAAACGAAATTTCAAACAAAATTGTGAATCTTGAACCAAAAAAAAATTAACTTTCAAGAAAGTAGTTCAACTTTCAACCAAGGAGTTGAATTTTCAACCTTGAAAGATGAATTTTCAATGAAAAATGTAATAGTTGATATTTTAACAAACAAAAAAAGATTTTAATTTAAAATATAAAAGTTGTCCTTTCAAAAACAACCAACAAAAACGAATTTTCTAACAAAATACTTAAATACTCAATTCAAACAGATTAATTTTCAACCAAACAATTGACGAATTTTCAACATAACATACATTTTCAAAAAAATCGTTGAATATTCGAGCCTAAAACACAAATTTTATACAAAATAGTTTAAATCTCAACAACAAAATTAATTTTCAATCAATCAGTAGAATTTTCAGCAAGATAGTTCAATTTTTAGTTTAAAAAATGAAGTTTTAACTACAATTGTAAGTCTTCAACCAAAAAATTAACTTTTAAGAAAGTAGTTCAACTTTCAAACAAGGATTTGAATTTTCAACCTAAAAAGATGAATTTTCAAAGAAAAAATGTAATAATTGATATTTCAACAAACAAAGATTTTAATATAAAATAAAAAACAGTTATTCACCCAAAAACAACCAACAAAAACGAATTTTCAACAAAATACTTGAATCCCCAACCAAACAGATTAATTTTCAACCAAACAGTTGAAAATATCAACTAGTACATTTTTCGTTGAGAATTTAACTTTTTTGTATGAAAATTAAAATACTTGGTTGAAAGTCAAACACTTTTGTCGAAAATTCTTTTTTTTTCTGAAAATTAAACTATTGCAGTTGAAGACTCATCATTTTAGTTGAAAATTCATTTTTTTGGGTAAAAAGTTCATTTTTTTAACTTAAAATTTGACTGATCCAGTTGAATATTCCATCATTTTAATTGAAAATTCATATTTTTGGTTGAAAATTAATTTCCTAAACTAAAAATGTAACTATTTGATGGTTGGTTGAGAATTTATGTTTTCTCGTTGAAAATCCATGTATTTTGTGGTAACTTCGTCTTTTTTGGTCGAAAATTAATCTTCTTGGTTGAAAGTTCATGGTTTTGGTTGAAAATTCGACTATTCCAGTTCAAGATTCATCATTTTAGATGAAAATTCATCTCTTTGGTTTCAAATTCAACTGTTCCAGTTAAAGATTCATCATTTTAGTTGAAAATTTATTTATTTTGTTGAAAATTCATTTTTTTTGTTGAAAATTAATTTGTTTTAACTAAAAATTTATCTTTTTTAGTCGGAAATTCAACTATTTGGTTGCAAGTTCATGAATTTCGTTTGAAAGTTATATTTTTTGCAGAAAATTGGTTAAAAATTTAACTATTTGGTTGAAAATATATTTATTTTATTGAAAAGCTGGTTTTTTGGTTTAAAATCAAACTACTTTGTTAAAAATTCATGGGTTTAAACTGAAAATTGCAATTTTTGATTGAAAATTATTTTTTATATTGAAAGTTTATATTTTTGAGTTCAAAATTCAACTGTATTGTAGAAAGTTCTTTTTTTTGGCTCAAAAACTCAATAATTTGGTAGAAAATTGTTTTTTTTTTTTCATTTGAAAATTAGTTTCTTGAAATGAAAATGTAGCAATTCCATTTTTTGATCAAAGTTGATCTTTTTTATTTCTAAAATTCAACTATTTAGTTAAAAATTTATGTAATTTGTTAAAAATTAAATCCTTTTTGTAGAAAATTAATCTTCTTGCTTTAAAATTCGACATTTTGAATGCAATTTTTTTTCTTTATTGACTAAAAAATCTTTTTTGGTTGAAAACTCAACTCTTGTTGAAAATTCGTGTTTTCTGAAAAGTAGAAAATTTGTATTTTCTCTCGAAAATTCAACAGTTTGGTAGAGAATTGAACTACTTGGTCGAATTTTGAACTACTTTGTTAAAAATTCATAATTCTAGTTAAATTTGTTTGTTTGTTAAAAACTAGGATTTTTTAACTAAAAATTTCAATGTTTAATTGAAAATTAACTTTTTAATTGAACATTCATATTTTCGTGTTGAAAAATCAACTGCATTGTAAAAAATTCTTCTTTCAGGCTTCAAAATTCAACAATTTGAGAGAAAATTCAGTTTTTGCAATTGAAAATTAATTTTTTGAAACGAAAATGTAACTATTCGATTTTTGGTTAAAAACTGATGTTCTTAATTCAACAATTCAACTATTTTGTTCAAAAATTATCTTATTTGTTGAAAATTTAAAATTGCGAAATTTAAAAATACATTTTTTGCTCAGGCACAATTTTTTTGAAAATGTGTAAAAAAAGTTTTTTTTTTTGATTGAGTCATATGCACACATTTAAAAAAAGTTGAATATGTCGAACCTAAAATTTATTCAGCTTGAACCAAAGAAACATTTTTTTATTTTACCATTTCGGAAAAAAAATTTTGTCGTGAGTTAGGATTTTTGGGATTTCATATCTTTTTTGCGATTTTGGAACGTTATAAACACCACGAACAAAATTTTTCCCATGAATAAAAATAATATGTTTCTTTGGTGCAAGCTGACGCAATTTCAGGTTCGAATCAATCCAAAAAACATGTTTTTGTATATTTTCAAAAAATTTTAAATAAGGCAAAATTTTTTTTTAATTTAAACAAATTGTAAATTTAAGAAAGAGAACAGACGATATTAACCGATTTCAAATTTTTTTTTTGTTTACTTGCTTTGGATGTCGACCCACAAATTGTTATCCCTCAGCTCAAACGATTCGATTAATTTTAGCATTTTTACTTCGCTCTACTGAAGAGTTTAGTTTTAAATTTACATTGAAAGTATTAATTATGGGAAGGATGAAATGACACATTTTGGAAAGAAATATTTATGAGAACGATGATGAACATATACAAATTGTGTATTTACAGGGTGGCGACTTGACCGGGAAACCGGGAAAGACCGGGAAATGACCTGGAATTTTATTGACCGGGAAAAAACCGGGAAATGATCGGGAATTTAATTTAAAAACCGGGAATTTACTTCTGATAATAGAAAAATTCAAGAAATATAATTTCACTTGGAACAGGGAATGTTTTACATGGAATGGGAATTTTTTAAAGGAATTATAATTCGGATTGAGAAAAAAGGAATTTTTAAAAATCCCTCTTTCAAGTCAGAATTCGTCACAATTTGAAAGTTCCCTCTTCTAAATTTTAGGTAATAAAAGTACTTCAAGCAGTTTTCAGAGTAGAAGTAGAATTTCAAAGAAGAAATATTTCTGAATTATAATAGAATTTTTTTTACATTGTTCGTTGCGAATTCATCGTTTTTTAGTTAGAAATTCAACTACTGGGTTAAAAGTTAAACTTTTGTTAAAAATTAATTTATCTTTTTTTGATGAAAATTCAACTATTTGGTTGAAAATTGATATTTTTCATTTAATAATTAAACTATTTGTTTGAAAATGTATGTACTTTGTGGAAAATTCATCTATTTTTGTAGACAATTAAACTTTATGGTTGACAGTTCATCTTTTTGGCATAAAATTAAACTATTCCAGTTAAAGATTCATCATTTCAGTTGAAGATTCATCATTTTATTTGAAAATTCACCAGTTTGGTTGAAAATTAATTTCTTTAAACGGAAATTTAACTGTTTCATTCTGAGTTGAAAATTAAAATTTTCAAGTTCAGAATTCCACAATTTGGATACAAATTTGTCTTTTTAATTGAAAATTTAACTATTCCGATGAAAATTCATGTATTTTGTTAAAAAATCGATTTTTTTGTTGGTAAAAAATTATCTTATTTTTCTTTGAAAGTTAATCTTCTTGTTTAAAAATTCTTCTTTTCGCTTAAAAATTCAAGTATTACAGTCAAATATTTATTATTTTAGTTGAGAATTCATCTTTTAGGTTTGAAATAAAATTATTTGGTTGAAAGTTAAGCTCTTTTGTTAAAAATTAATTTTTTTTTTAGTTGAAAAACCATCGGTTTAATTAAAAATTCATTTCTTTGGTTGAAAAATGAGCTGTTTGATTGAAAATTTGTTTTTTCTTTGGTTTTTTTTTGGTTGAAAATTATTTTTTGTTTCAACTGAAAATGTAACTATTAATCCAGTTGAATATTTCATAATTTTAGTTCAAAATTCATGTCTTTGGTTGAACATTCATTTTTGACTAAAAATTTGTTTATTCAATTTTTGGTTGAAAAATTATCTTTGTTAGTTAAAAATTCGTCTTTTTTGGTAGAAATTAATCTTCTTGGTTGAAAATTAATCTTTTTGGTCAAAAATTCAATTATTCTGGTTAATGATTCATCATTTCAGTTAAAAATTCATCTTTCTGGTTTGAAATTCAACTATTGCAGTTAAATATTTACAATTTTATTTGAAAATTCATCACTTTGTTTGAAAATGTAACTATTATTTTGAAAGTTAGTTTTTGTTGTTGTTAAAAGTTAGTTTTTTTTGTTGAAACTAATTTTTTTAACTGAAAATTTAACTTATTCCAATTGAAAATTCCATAGCTGTTGTTGAAAATTCATCTGTTTGGTTAAACATTAATTTTTTTAACTTGAAATTTAATTATTAAAGTTTTGGTTGACAATTTATCTTTTTTTAGTAAAAATTAATTTTTTGGTTTGAAAATTGAACTATTTCAGTTAAAGATTCATTGTTTTAGTTGAAAACTCTTATGTTTGGTTTACAAATAATTTTTTAAACTAAAAATGTTACTATTCCATTTTCGATTGAAAATTATTATTTTTTCAGTTCAAAATTTAACTATTTGGTTGAAAATTTGTCTTCTTTTATTAAAACTTCAAACCTTTCTTTAAAAGTTTATGTATTTGGTTGAAAAATTGTATTTTTGGGTAGAAAATTAATCTTTTTATTTAAAATGTAATCTTCTTTAAAAATTCTTCATTTTGGTTGAAAATTCGAGTGTTCCAGTTAAAGATTCATCATTTTAGTTGAAAGTTTATATTTTTGGTTTAAAATTTAACTATTCCAGATAAAGATTCATAATTTGATTTGAAAATTCATCACTTTGGTTGAAAATTGAACTATTTTATTGAAAATCCGTTTTTTTTTGTTGAAAATTAATTTTTTCAACTGAAAGTTTAACTATTCCATTTTTTTTGGTAAAAAATTGATATTTTTTAGTGGAAAATTTAAGTATTTTTTTCAAAATTCATTTATTTTGCAACGTTTTGCTCTGTTGTGTTAAAAGATGTTTAGAACGAGCGTCATGAATTAAAATAAATGTTTGCGTTTTGCGGCAAATATAAATATGTTACTTTGAGTTGACCGGGAAAATTGAAAAACTTGACCGGGGAAAACCGGGAAATGACCGGGAATTTGAAATCGTCCGCCGAATCGCCACCCTGATTTAACTAATTTTATTTTTTCTCTGACTTTTTTATATCACTCTGGATGGATTTCCAACGATCTAAGTATATCCAATTTTTAAAAATAAATATTTAATTGCAGAAATCATTGAAAATTATTTAAAAATGTAACATTTCTTACAAAAAGATTCTTTGTTCTTTTCAACATATGAAAATAAATGTTTAATCTTTCCCCTATTTTCCCCTTTTTCGTGAAAAAACCACCCTATTTCCCCTTTTTGAGCTCCTTTTGCGCTGTGATCCATGTAATTAAGGTAGTTTAAGTTGTCCTGGAAAATTGAACAAGGTTGACCTGAAAAAGCTTGAAAAGCCTGGAAATGACCTGGAATTTGAAATCGTCCCATGAATCGCCACCCTGGATAGGATCTTAAATCTTATAGAAAATCAGTAACTGAATATAACTTTTTTGCTTTACAGTTTCAATTGATTGGCGAATTGATGGTAAGTCGACTTCTGAATCAATTCAAGAGAGGATATCGTCGCAATGACAAGGCACTCTGCATTTCCTCTGGTACTTTCATCGCCCATCTTGTAAACCAAAGAGTCGCTCACGAACTAATTGTTCTGCAAATTCTCATGCTATTGACGGAAAATGTCTCGGACGATTCTATTGAGATCACGATCGCGATTTTAAAGGAGTGCGGAATGCGTCTTTTGGAGACTGCCAAAAAATCTGTGGAGATGATCTTCTCAAATTTGAGAAGAATCCTTCACGAGGGAGCAATTGACAAGAGGGTAAGTCTTATTAATTCAGATTATAATTTACCCTGTATCTTGAATTCATTTTACGTCTTTTGTACTTTCTATTTCCAGCCTTCACACTAATCCTAGGTTTTTTTTAATTCCTCTTTTTCCCTCTGTTTTCAAGAAACTTCATCTTCTTTTTGTTCTCTCGCTTAAATGCGAACTAAATTAATTGAAAATCCCAGGCCTCACAGACCGGTCCCTATATCCCCTATTGTACCCTATATTCAGTTAAGGTCCCTAAAGTACCCTATTTTCAATATTTGGTCCCTATCGTACCCTATGTCACTTTTCTTTCAATAAATTAACTCATGGGTTAATCACTATTCAATTCAGGACATATTTTTTAAGTTTCTTGAATTTTATTGAAATATTCCAGGGTATTTTTAAAGATTCCGATAATTTTTTAATAGATCTTAAGAATTTGAAAGGATTTTTAAGATTTTAAACGATTTTTTAAACTTCTAAGGCATTTTCAAGAGCTTTTATTTTTAAATATTTTAGGGAATTTAAAAAGATTAGGACATTGCGCACTAATTACCCTTTATCTAGAATAAAATCTACTACTTTGTTACAATTTAACGATTTTGTAACATTTTTTAAATTATTTTTGAACTGAAAATTTAACTATTCTATGTTTGGTTAAAAATGTATCTTCTGCAGTTGAAAATTCATGTATTTTATTAAAAATTAATTTTTTTGGTTCAATTTTGGTTTAATTAATTTTTTTTATTTAAACATAAATTTTGAACTGAAAATTTAACTACTATCATGTTTGTTTGAACATTAATCTTCTATTTAGAAGATATATTAATCTTCAACTATTTGTTTGAAAACTTCTGTATTTTGTTGAAGCTTTGTCTTTTGTGGTAGAATATTAATCTTCTTGGTGACTAATTTACCTTTTTTGTTGAAAATTCAACTATTAGGCTAAAAGTTCCATTAAAAATTAAAATATTTGGTTGAAAATTAATTTATTTTGCTAAAAATTAATCTTTGTTCCTAAAAATATAATCTTTTTAGTCGAAAATTCATTTCTTTGGTTGAAAATTGTTTTTTTTTTTTTATTGAAAATTCATTTCTTTTCGTTGAAAAGTGGGGTTTTTATTGAAAATTTAACTATTCCTTTTTTTGTCGCAAATTTATCTTCTTGGTTGAAAATTCGTCTGGTTAAAAGTTGAACTATTTCGTTGAAAATTCATCTATTTTGTTGAAAATTTGTCTTTTCTTTGACGAAAATTCATCTTTCGGGTTGAAAATTCAATTATTTTGTTGATAATTCGTTTTCTTTTTACTGAAGATGCAGCTATTCCATTTTTGCTACAAAATTGACCTTTTTCAGTTGAAAACTTGTATTTTTTGGGCTGAAGATTCAATTACTTTGGTAGAAAATTCATATTTTTGGGTTGTAAATTCATGTTTTTTGTAAAAAATTGGTCTTTTTGATTTGAAAACTCAACATTTTGGATAAGGTCTTTTTTCTTTAATAATCTTGGTTCAAAACTCAACTCTTTTGTTGAAAATTCCTATTTTTTCTTTAAAAATTAGTCTGTTTTGGTTAAGGATTTAAATAATTGGTTGAACATTTGTATTTTTTTCTTTAATTCGTCCGTTTTTGATTGAAAATTAAAATATATTTTGGTGGAAATATCGACTATTACACTTTTCTTTGAGAATTCTTGTTTTTTTTTTATCCAAGATTCTTCCCGTTTGTGTAAAATTGAACTATTTTGTTAAAATTCCCTTTTTCTTGGTTGAAAACTCAATTAGTTTTTTATTGAAAATTAATTTTTCTTTTATTGAAAATTAGTGTTTTTATTGAAAATTCATTTTTTTAACTAAAAATTTAACCCAATTTTTTGTCGATTTCTGTTTGTAGACATTTAATCTTCTTGATAGAAAATTCATTTGTTTGGTTGAAAATTTAACTATTTCGTTGAAAATTTATTTTATTTGATTAAAAAGTTATTTCTCTAACTGAAAATTAAATGATGCTATTTTTTGTTGAAAAATGATCTTTTTTATTTGAAAATTTCATTAATAATTATAATATTTGGTAGAAAATCCATGTATTTTGTTAAAAATTATTCTTTTTTGGTATAAAATTATTTTTTTTTTTTTTTAAGTGAAAATTAATTTGTTGACTAAAAATTTAATCTTTTTGGTTAAAAATTCATCCTTTTTAGTTGAAAATTCATCTATTTTGTAGAAAATTTGTCTTTTTCTGGTAGCAATATAACCTTTTTGGTTGAAAATTCAATCATTAGGTTGAAAACTCCATTAAAAATTCAATTTTTTTTTTAAATTCACGTATTTTGTTAAAAATTATTCTTTTTTGGTCGAAAATTAATTTTTTTGGTTAAAATATTATTTCTTTGGTTGAAAATAGGTTGTTTTTTTTAAATTAATTTTTTTAACTATTTAATTTTCGCCGAAATTTTTGTTTATGGATATTTTATCCTTTTAGTTGGAAATTCATCTGTTTGGTTGAAAATTCATCAATTTTCTTGAAATTTTGTCTTTTTTTGGTAGCCATATAACTTTTTGGTTGAAAATGGAACTATTTGGTTAAAAATTTATTTTTATGATTGAAACTGCATCATTTTAGTTAAAAGTTTATTTCTTTGGTTAAAAATTTAACAAATTTTGTTGAAAATTCTTTTTTTTTTGTTGACAATGAATTTTTCATTAATAATGTAACTATTTTATTTGTGCTAGAAGATGGATCTTTTTCAGTTAAAAATTCACTTATTTGGTTGAAAACTCGTAATTCCTAGAAATTGTTTATT
The DNA here is from genome assembly GCA_932195095.1 of Andricus curvator. Lineage (NCBI taxonomy): Eukaryota > Metazoa > Arthropoda > Insecta > Hymenoptera > Cynipidae > Andricus > Andricus curvator. The sequence continues at coordinate 1,145 of CAKNYM010029301.1, read as the reverse complement.
TATTTCAATAGTTTGAAGGGATTTCAAAGACTTTGAAATATTTTAGGGTGTTTTAAGATTCCAAGGCATATTAATATTTTAATGGATTTCAAAGAAGTTATTTCACACGAAGTGAAGAATTTCGTAATGTTTCGAAGATTTGAAGAGATTTTCAAATATTTTTTGCAATTCATTTGGAATTCGTCCTGAATTCTTAATAATTAATCCTGAATTCTTTTGAATTCTTCTAAATTCACTCAACTTTACTCAGTTCAGTGAATTCTTAAAAAATTTTTGTTTAATTCATCCTGAAGTCTCACCTTAAATTCTTAAGCATTTCAGCAAATTCTTTTAAATCCTCTTTAATTTTTTCTAAAATGATTTCAAACTTACTCAATTCAATGAATTTTTTCATATTTTTGAATTGTTTTTAATTGACTTGATGCTTTCGAAATTCAGCTTGGTCTTTTATGAATTTCATCGAATTCTTCTCATTTCTCTTAAATTCTACTAAATTCGCTCAAATTTTACTGAAATCAATGGAATTTTTTCGATTTTTAAAATTATTCCCAATTCATTTGAATTCTTTTAAATTCGTTCGCAGTCATTAGTCACTTTTTTTGCTATAAATTAGTAGAGTTTTTAAGATTTGAAGAGATTTGAAATTATTTTTTTGGAATTCACCCTGAATCCTTTTAAATTATTTGGAATTCCCTTGAAATTTTTTATTTCTCTTGAATTCTACTAAATTAACTCAATTCAACTTCATTCAATGGATTTAAACAAAAAATTTAAGTTTTTATTTAATTGATCCTGAAGTATTTTAACCTCGCCTAGAATTCTTAGCCATTTCATCATATTCTTCATCATATTCCCTTGAATTTTTCTAAGCTTATTTCAAAGTTACTGAATTCAATGAAGCTTTTTCGTATTACATTCTCATCATAATGAGAAAGTATTGGTTTTATGTGAAAAATGACTTTCGCGGATTCCATCAAATGTCGACGTTTTGAGGCCCCCTGAGTCAGAAAAAATGGTTTTTACGTCGGTGTCTGTCTGTCTGTCGTTGTTGTTGTCGTCGTCGGCGTCGTCGTCGTCGTCGTCGTCGTCGTCGTCGTCGTCGTCGTCTGTATATCGGATAACTTTTGAAAGACTAATCGGATTAG
>CAKNYM010029292.1:0-13574 GCA_932195095.1 Andricus curvator | reverse complement strand
GTGATTATTTATAATTTTAAACTGCTGAAGAGGTAAAGAAAGCACTTAGGGGCACCAAGAACTTCCCTGGTGCAGCGCCAGATGGCATCAAGAACTCCTGGCGGACTTCTACGCACCAAGATCTGGCCCGTATCTTCACGTCATATTCAAAGTCGGAAGTGCCTATTCCGCAGTGGCTAGTGTTAAGACGTACTGTACTCCCTGCGAAGAAAGGCGACTTGTCCAACCCATGGAACTACAGGCCAATAACTTGTCTGAACACGTTGTATAAGATCTTTACATCTATCCTGAACGACAGGGTTGTCCGGAGAATTGGGCCTGTGTGTAAAGATCACCGCGAACATAAGGTCACTAATGTATTTTATATGGATGACCTGAAGATCTATGTTTCTAATGCAAGGCAGTTTCAGAAAGCTTTAAGCATCGTCAAGAGGTACACAGGGGATTTCAAAAATGTACCAAGATTCATCTTAAGCGAAAACGAATTGCTGGCGTTCCCGAGGACACTGTGCTATTGGATATGACTGCTATTAGACACCATGGCGCTGGAGAGACTTACCTACACACAAGCCTGCCCTAGCACTGTACGGTCACAAGTTATAACCTTGGAAAGTGTGAATAAAATTTATAAAAAAATGCAGCCTGACCCAGGATCAATTGGCCATTTTCAGGACCAACCAGTTTTTTTTCGATGGGAAACTGAGAGAAAATGTATCACCCCTTGAAAAAAAATATTAGTTGAAAGGGTATGGTTCATAAACCTAAACCTTGAGAGCCCCATTTTTTCATGCTGTGCAAGATGCAACCCTTTGAGGCACTTTGACTTAGGTGAAGGATGGGGATCCTTCTTGACAAAGTAGCGAAGAAGCCAGGGAGAAAAGCTGGGGGCGAAGCCCTAGGGTATCTGACTGACTTAGTCTCTTAAGCCGCACTTTTATGGACTTCGCATCGGCGGCGGCGCACTACTCACGACGCAGGCGGGTGGCGGCACACAGTGGATTATTTTGCAAAATTTACTTTCAAAACCGAATATCTCTCGAAACAATGTACAAAAATGAATGTTCTTTGAACGAAGTAAAAGCCCATTAAATGAAAATTAGGGAAAATTATAGAGAAAAGTTTTCCCGAATTTCCTGGCCTAGAAAATTCGGAAAAAGATGGCCATTTTTTGACAAAATTGTACTGGAACTAGAAAAAAAAAATTTCTTTTAGTGCAAGACACCATATTTTGTAGATTTTTCAATGCTGAATTTAAATTTGCCAGGAAATAGCGTAGCACATTTCCTTTCCGAGAAAACTACGGTTATGTATGTATACCATTAAGCCATTTCCCTTTCAGGGTAGGCGTGACACTAACCCATTCGGGTAGTGTTTCTAGGTGGATAGTTTTCTTGTAGTTATAAACAACTACAAGTGTAGGCTCACCACACCCACGATGTGCCAACAGCACTCATGTCAGTATTCTTGAATGGTCACCCATCCAAGTACTAACCGCGTCCAACGCTGCTTAACTTCAGTGATCTGACGAGAACTGGGTTTTTCAGCGTGGTATGGCCGTTGGCAGGTGGAAAAAAAAAGGTTAAAGGTTAAAGGTGGAAAAATCCAATATGGAGAGACACAAAGCGGAAACATGATAGTGACTTGACAAGGTAGATTATCTTAAGGTTTTTAAGGTCGCCGAATCCAAATCTAACGTCAGAATTTCGAAATAAGAAATGGCGGATCAAATATCGTGGAACCAAAATTGGAAAAATTTGGTCGCTGAATCCAAATCTGATGTCATAATTTTAAAATAAAAAATGGTGGAGAAATATGGCGGAACAAAAACTAAAAAAATTCTATAAACTTTACGAAATTGGTAATACTTACGTTTTTGAGGTAGCTGAATGTAAATCTGACGAAACATGTATGTCACTTCATATGCCTATTTAATGTAACGTTTCTGTAACTACAATTTTGTTTATGTTTTTTATTTTATTTATATTTTCAATTGTGTCATCAGGTTTAGATTCAGCAACATCAAAAACATTAGCATTACCAATTACGTAAAGTTTATAGAGTTTTTTTCAATATTTGTTCCACCATATTTGATCACCCATTTTTTATTTTGAAATTATGACGTCAGATTTGGATTCAGTGACCGCGAAAATGTAATTATGGACCATTTTGTAAAGTTGCCCAAATTTCTCCAATTTTCGTTCCGCCATTTTTTATTTTGAAATTCTGAAGTCAGATTAAAATTCGGCGACCTTAAAAACCTTAAGATAATAAACTTTGTCAAGTCACCATCATATTTCCGATTTGTGTCTCTCCATATTGGATTTTCCAACTTTACCGGATTTTTCTTCGAAAGGTAATGCGCTACGCTATTTTTTCTGACAGACAATTTCTGACAGACATTCAACAAAAATCTATAAAATATGGCGTCTTGCACAAAAAGAGACTTTTCTTTTTTTAGTTCCAGTACAATTTCGTAAATTTTGTCAAAAAAGGATGGTCTTTTCCCGTATTTTCCAGGCGGGGATGTTTGGGAAAACTTTTCTATATAGTTTTCCTTATTATGTATTTAATGAGCTTTCACTTCGTTCGAGAAACATCCATTTTTGTCAATTCGTTCGAGAAATATTAGGTTTTGAAAGTAAATTTTGCAAAATAGCCCACTGCGCGGCATTGGCACAGTCACGCAGACTGGTTCGCGCTTGCCACCCAAAAATTGACTAGGGAAAATCGTTCTGGCGATGTCGCTGGGAGAGGGGTTTGCGTGATTGGCTCGGGCTTACAACGTAAAAGTCCACAAACCAAATTCAGCTTAAACCAATGACAGGTTTGATGCAAATATCAACAAAATCTGGTTACAGCGCTTCATTTTGATGCTTCAAAATATTTGATCACGAAAATCGCAGCAGGATCCTGTTCCCGAAGTATCTTAGAATCAAATTTTCAGTCTTTTAATTAGATGTAGTACAGTCGTACGAAAGTACGCCCATTTTTTAACATTTTTGTAACAAATGATTGATTGTACATGTGTTGTATTTCATTATTGCGAAGTTTCGGACTTTTTTCATGATATTAAGAGAATATTATTATATTATTATACCATTAAGTCAAATACCTTTCGGGTTAAGCGTAACTTGCCCGGTTCTTGCCTCGTTATTCTACCGTGTATCAAGGAATTCATATGCTAAAAGTAAGGGATGTGTAGGAGAAGGGGTAAATTAAAGATAAATCTAGAATTTCCGTGTTGCTAATTCAAACAGCATTGTCATTCCGCAACATCCCTTCGACACGGGTCGCTGATCAATCTCTCTAGCTGTCACACCAGGCGGAGAGCTTCGCAAAGTTATCGTAAGTCACAGCTATTACAGAAATACACAAACTGGCTCATACTCTCATAGTAAGATCCACATTACTTACTCCAAAGACAACCACTAAGAAAAGCTCTCTACTTAGGCTAATGAGTATCTGAGATCGTTCGTTTCAGGCGTTTATAATTCCGCAGACACTCTTCGTCACACATTTCTGATAAACAATTTTTCTAGACTCAACTCTATCCAGGCATAAAAATTTTGCTTCCACTACATCCATACATCTTTTTCTGCACACTCTTGTGTTTCTATGACTCTATACCCAGTCAGTAAAGAGTCTCATTCACATATTCTCACTATTCTGTCCTCGGTCTGCACTACCATTAATTTCACCTAAATTAGCGTTTTACCGCTTTAATACAATCAATTGGACTAGGAATCTGTATTATCATCGGAGATGGTAACGATCAATCAGAAGAGAAATCTTTACAGACACCGTGAAAATGGAAATCTACAATATCGATCAAAGTTATCTCCTTTAATACAGAAAATCTTTAACGTCTTTCCAGACTAGATGGAGATATAAATTGAACATTTTTTAAGTTACATTTATTCAGAAAAAAATATCTCCTTTCGCTCCGCTGGGATTCGAACCCCAGGTCAACTGATTGCCGGTCAGGTGCTCTACCACTAAGCTACTTGAGAGATCGGAAGCAGAATCACTTTTCTGAATACGCTTTCTTTTGCAATATGTTATGTTTTAATACAAATCCATTTTACTAGGAATCTGTATTATCATCGCAAATGGTAACGATCAATCAGAAGAGAAATCTTTACACACACGGTGAAAATGGAAATCTACAATATCGATCAAAGTTATCTCCTCTAATACAGAAAATCTTAAACGTCTTTCCAGACTAGATGTAGCTATCAATTAAAAAAAAATTTTAAATAAATTTATTCAGAAAAAAGATCTTATCCTTTCGCTCCGCTGGGATTCGAACGCCAAGTCAACTGATTGCCGTTCAGGTGCTCTGCCACTAAGCTACTGGAGAGATTGGAACAAGAATCCGTTTTTTGAATACGCTTTCTTTTGCAAGCTGTTATGTTTTAACATAAGTCAATTTTTGTCTGAATAAATTGAATTTAAATTTTTTTTAAATTTATAGCTCCATCTAGTCTGGAAAGACGTTAAAGATTTTCTGTATTAGAGGAGATAACTTTAATCGATATTGTAGATTTCCATTTTCACGGTGTATGTAAAGATTTCTCTTCTGATTGATCGTTACCATCTCCGATGATAATACAGATTCCTTGTATAATTTTAGCTTTATTGCTCATATTTTTACTTCTGGTAATGGCTCCTACACTGCCGATAACCTTCTTACCCTCGTTTATACGCCTGGATATCTCTCTATCTTTCCATAATTAGCAAATAAACTTTCAAGATACACCTAATCATCAACCTGCCCTATCCTATTTTCGTCTATACAATGTTGCATACGTTTTCTCACCCTTTCCATCAAACTCCATAATTTTAGTTTTACATTACATTCATTTTAAGGCTTATGTTCTTCATGCTAGTATTCAGTCTGCTCAACATTCTCTGCAAGTCAACGACTGATTCTGCCGTAACAGCCTTATCATCTCCAAGCGCTAACCCCCGCACATTGCTGTCCCGAAATCCAGACTTTCTTCGTCCAAGAGAGCCATTCTTAGACGCTTATCCATGAATATAATACACAGCCAAGAGGACATAACGCATCCTTGCCTAACACCTTGCCTAATATCAAACCAGTCAGTTAGTTGTCCATTTACCCTTGCTTTTACTGCTTTTAGGAGACATCCATTTACTCCATACTCTTTCAGGACTTCCAAAAGCTTAATGATGTCCACCTTATCAAATGATTTTTCCAGGTCAACAAATGCACAGATAACTTTTCTTGTTTCCTCTCAAACTTTTTTCTGTGATTTGCCTCAAGCTAAATATCTGATTCGCACATATTCTTCGTGGCATAAATCCACATTGGACTTCCCAGATCTTTTCTTCTGTTATTTTGTGTTTGTATTTATTTGCAAAAGGTCCCTAATGCTAATTAGTCTTCTAAGGAACAGAGAGTACATATAATATATTAGTAAGTAAACAGCGATCAGAGATACAAAGTACGATTCATTGTAATTAAATACAATTAGTTTTAAAGGTGTAGATAAGTATTAAAAATATCTTAGTATGTTCTGCGACAGTCTAGGTGAGAGAAAAGGCAAGTTAGGAACTAAGAGAGTAAAATAGTAATACTGTAGAAGACGAAAGAAAAACACAATTTCTGGCAATGATACGTATAATAGTTAGATAAAGCTACCAGTGCGTGATTTCCAGAGTTGGATTAGACATATTAATGAAATATTTAAGAAGAGACTGCTTAAAAAGATATTGTGAAAGTGCATTTCTGATTGTCTGTTGTAGTTTGTTCCAAAGGCGATCGCCACGAACTGTGAAGACCCTTTGGAATTAACATGTACGGTGTTGTGGTATTTCTAACACTGACTTCCTTTCACAAAGTTTAAGACTGTGTTGGTTGATTTTTATTAACAAAGTGAAAGAAATTGAAAAGGTAAAGGGGAGCTTTATTATTAAATAGACTGTGTAGCAGGTTGCCCATGAAAAACTGCATTCTTTCAGCCACAATGAGTAATCCTGCTTTCTTTCTCTAAATGGAGTTATATACTCGCTTTTAAGAACATTATGAATGAACCGAATGCACGCATTGAGTGAACGCTCAAGCTTGTCATTCAGCTCATCCGTAATATCTTTATAAGCAATACAACCATAGTTAAAGAAAGGAAAGATTAGACTTTTGACCAGTAGGATTTGAGTAGGAGTTGGAAGGGAGTCTTTCTTTCTATTTAATTGTGTAGGTTTCGGAATCTTTTTCTAGATATTTCACTGATATGCTCTTTCCAGGATAGCGTTCGGTTAACATAGAAGCCAAGATCCTTGACAAATTCAACAGATGTAATACTGAGCTCCTGTATCTGTAAGGGTGTCAAGGTTGCAATAGTTTCAGATGAAGGGGAGGATGAAGAACCAACTATAATTGCTTTTGTTTTGGTGGGGCTAACAGTGAATGCATTTGCTACAGTCACTGCACAACATGGTTAATGTCCTTCTGGACCCTCTGAAATAGGCTAAATGCAGCAATAGATCCGGAGAGATACAGCTTGAAATCGTCTGCATATTCATGATAATTTTAGTATCGAAATTCAAGGCCAAGGTCGACAGTATAAATGTTAAATAAGATAGGGGCTAGAATGGAGCCCTGTGGGTCCTCTTTCTTCACCTCTTCCTTATCTGACTACTCTACTGTTATATACCCACTGAGATCGATTGCTCAGATAAGATTCAAAACATTTAATTCCAATTTTTGAAAGTTTGAGAAGCTTTGACAACAGCAGCTTATGATCCGCAGTATCAAAGGCTTTCGAGAAGCCAAAGTGGACAACGGCAGTGATCTTCCTATCATCCATTGCTTTTTTAATGTTAGATGTCACATTTAAAGAGACCGTTAGTGTACTGTGACTCGCCCTGAAGCCTGACTGCATTGGATCTATTGAATTATTGGTGTTGAGATATTCCGAAAGTTTTTGATGGACAATACGCTCTAAAGGCTTAGATAAGAAACATAGGATAGATATAGGGCGAAAGTCTTTAGGGAATTTAGGGTTAGAGATTTTCAGAATAGGTCGAATAATAGCCTCCTTCCAGGAGTCCTCGAAAACTTCAACCTGAAGAGATGCATTGTAAATATGAAGAACAGAAAAAAATGACGACGGTAGATGTAAATGTCGTCGGTAGACTCGAGGGGTTAAGAGAGTCGTGGGTGCGATGTGTAGTCTGGGTGCCTCACAAAGCAGTGGTGTGGACTTTTGAGAAAGAGGATCCTGGTTTGGGTTGACCTGGATATCTGGGGTATCAATTGGGGGCCTAGCGTTTGGTGAGACCTGGATATCGGGGATATCCATTGGGGCCCTAAAGCTTGGTGAGACCTGGATATCAGGAATATCCATTGGGGGCCTAGACTTTCGTGAGACCTGGATATCATGGGTATCCATTGGGGGCCTAGGGTTTTTCTCAATGCTTGGGTCGACAGGGAGGTCACACATTGCGGTAGCCATAAGTGTGGGTTTCCGAGCAGTTCTAGGGCTACTCTTTGGAGGAAGATCTGACTCTGCTGGAGCAACAATGTAATCACTCTTTCGCGTAACAAGGCGGTTATTTTTGCAGGGGTGTGTGGGGTAGATTTGGGTAGTGTGCATTTTGGCGACACGATCGATGAGGTCTATTTCATAGACCTGTCCACTAATCCGTTCCAGAATAGTGAAGGGCCCGTTACGGAGCATTCAATCCTTTTTGGGCATCCGAGAGTTGGTGGTTTCGGACAAAGACTTGGTCTCCGATTTCGTAGTGCTGTGCGGATTCTTTAGGAGCTTCTTTCGGTGCTTTTTTCCTTAGGTACTGGGCCTGATGCTGCCTCACCTGATGGATCCAGGCGTCCCTGGAACTGTAGGTGGGCGTGGATGGTTTTGAGAAGTTCCATTCACCGGGGCGTTTGAGGTTAGCTCCGAAAAGAACTTCGCTGGAAGTCAGCCCAGTTGCAATTTTTTAGATCTTGTTTAAGGCGTTAAGTTGGATTGGCTCTGGGGTGGTAAGTGGGTCCAGTCCAGCAGGAGGTGGACCATTTTTGACAAGCTTCGATCCAATTTTTACCCGTAAATTGTGGCCCGTTATCGGTATGTAGGGCTCTGGGATAACCGTAACGACGGAAAACTTCGCGTTCTACTGTGGCGACAACCTGGGGGTATTTAGCGTTACTTAGGGGAAAGGCCTCTAACCATCTTGAAAAAAAGTCGGTTACTACAAGAAGGTAGGTTTTTCCTCGGCCCGTTTGGGGGTAAGGACCCATTAGGTCAAGGGCGACGGTTTCCCAAGGGTTTTTTGGTTCCCGGGGGCGTTGTTGGACACGGTGGGCGGTCCTGATGGGTTTGCAGCAAGCACAAAGATTGCAACTTTGTACGTATTCCCTGATGTCCTCTCTCATCTTGGGACAGAAAAAACGCTGTTGGACAGCTCGAGGGGTCTCGTCCATACCCGGATGTCTGGCAAGTCCGGAGTCATGGTATTCATGAAGTACCAACTCCCAGGCCATATCTGGGACGTAGAGAAGCCAGGTGCAGGGTGTTTTTACGCTGGATCTCCAGAGACCAGCATAGTTAAGGGAATGCTGTTGAAAAAAAAGACAGCTTTTTCCGTAAGAACCGGTAGTGACGCAAGCTGTTTATATTTGGAGACGAGTTTACATGTTTCGTCATCTGCCTGTTGAGCACTTGCAAAGTCGTCGTACAGATCAAGCGTTTTCATGGACGCAAGGTACGGAGCCTGTTCGGACGTGGAGTTTTTATTTTCAGGGGGCAGAAGGCGTTCATCGATGAAGGGATCCTCTTCATCATTAATGCCGGAGGGAGCTTCTGCTACAGCCACAGAGAGTAGGCTTTGACTCGTTAGGCATTTTTCGACGGTGAAAGAATGAGTTCCTAGCTGACAAGCCCATTGTCTGAGTTTGCCCCGGGTCTCCTTAACGCGATGTAGCCATGTGATTGCTTCATCCTCGGTTCTGAGGACGAAGGGACGGCCTTGTAGATAAGAAGCCAACTTATTGAGGGCCCAAATGATGGCGAGGCATTCTCACTCGTTTTTTCGTAACGAGACTGAGTGGGGGAAAATTTAGCGCTAGCGTAACTGATAATGCTTCGGGTAGAGTCTAGCTTGGTTTGGTAGAGTACCGCTCCCATCCCTACGGTACTTGCGTCAGTTTTTAGGCTGTAGGGTAGTCCGGGGATAGGGCATCCTAAACGCAAGGGCTTTTTAAAGAGGGTTTTTACGTTTTGGAAAGCACGTTCTGCTTCTGGGGTCCAGTTCCATCGACTGCCTTGTTTACCGAGGAGATCCGTGAGGGGTGCGGCTGTAATGGAAAATTGGGGGACATATTCCTGGATCCAACCACAAATACCTAGGAACTTTTGTAAACCTTTTTTTTGACTTGGGAGGGGTGGCTTCAAGTACAGCATTCACGTGCTCGCTTTGGGGCAAGTTAACTTCGACGGTGATAACGTGACCGAGAAAATCGGTTGAGGTTTTTCCGAAGCGGCTTTTTCCAGCGAGCACTTGAGACCGTGTATATTGAGATGTTCCAAAATAAGGTTAACATAATGAAGATGTTCCTCCCAGGTTTGAGAGTAGATGATGATATCCTATAGGTACACCATACAAAATTTATTAATGTATCCAACAAGGCTAGTTTGGGACATTAGCCGTTGGAATGTACTGGGGGCATTTTTTAGGCCGAACGGTATAACCTTGAATTGGTAGGTACCGCCTTGGGGAAGGGTAAAGGCAGTACATTTTTTTGAGCTTACTTCCATCGGAACTTGCCAGTAGCCATTACGGAGGTCGATAGTAGAAAAAATGCGGGCGTTCCCCAGGTCTTTGAGGGTATCATGGATGTGTGGTAACTCTTGGGATGTATCGACAGTAATGGCGTTTAAGCGGCGGTAGTCGACGCAGAAACGTGGTTTACCGTTTTTTCGTATTACGATGACTACTGGGGAACTATAAGGAGAATTTGAAGGCTCAATTATTTGATCGGCTAACATCTGTTGTGCCTGTTCCCAGATAAGCTTGCGTTTTTCTCCTGAGCAGGGGTAGGGACGTAGCCGAAAGGGTTGGGTAATTGTGAGCTCGATTTTATGCTCAGCTGAATGGGTTTGAGTGGGTATTCCGGTGGGGTTTACGATCGTTTGGAACCGTTGAAGGGTGTCCTGAAATTTGGCGACATACTGGATTGGAACTTTCGCCAGGGCTTGGGCAATTTCTGGGTCGTTCAAGGTGGGTGGGGGAGTTTCATTTTCGCAATAAATGGTAAAACGTTGGGTTTTCCCAGCGTAAACACATTTTCTGGGTCGATCGTAAACTGCCCTTTGTTCTTCGATCCAGATATCTCCGAGGATTAAAGGATCGTTGGTTTCATCGAGAACGAAGAAGGTGCTTTTTGTACGATGTCCGCAGACGGTGCCTTCAAGTTCGACAGTACCTTGAGACATTAAGGTACGCTCCGGATTTGGCTACATCCATTTTCTCATGCCGAGGCCTTATTCGTTAATGTTGGGCTTCAGTTTAGTACTGGGGCTGTACAAAATTATCTGTGGAAGCGCTAGCGAAAAGGGTCTGTAATTATTGATTGTTAAGAATTACTCGGGAGTGGGGGACAAACCGGAAACGTCTTTTTGTGGTTCAAAGTCTTATTGGGGAGCAGCAGGCCCGGGTGGTACCCCCCGCCTCCAGTTTTCCTGGGGGGGTTTAAATGATCTAGTGGGGAATTCCTTTTTATTCTCAGAGCAGTCACGGTTAAAGTGATTGGCTGGGCAATGCTAAGATTTTGGTAGTCGGCGTGAGGGGGTGGATTCGGCGGACTCGTGTTGACGCTCAACCCGTTTGGAGGTCTCGGTTGTTTCGGTTTCGTCGAATTTGGCCTCTACTGCTCTGGACATGAGGGTGTTGAAATCGGCAGGTTGGGAAGCCCTAATGCCGCGACGAATCTATGGGAGTAGCAATTCTAAGAGCGTAGCGACCCTAGGCTTCTTCGGGGGCATGGGGTTGCAGCCGTTGAAAAATTAAATACTTTTTCTGAAGGAAGAGACAAACGGGCTCTTTGTCTCCTTGTTTTTGGAATATAGTTGGGAGGTGAGGCGTCCTATTATATTGGCCCCATTGTATTTGTGTAGGAATAATTCCCGGAAACGAACCCATTCAAAGGGGAGACCGCGGTGAATTTCCCACCATCTCGCGGTAGTATCTTTTAGGGCTTGGGCTACTAGGGTAATCCGTTGTTCAGCCGGAAATCCTTAGTTGTGAAAATATTGTTCCATTTGATTGAGGAAGAAGGTGCTTGCAGATTTAGGTAGGGTACCTGGTGAACATAACCGGCATTTTGAGCAAGGGGGCATTATTTAAAAGGGGAGGGGTTTCCCACAGGGCCTTGATTTGGTCCAAGGTATGGGTTTCCTGCAGGGTGCTGGAAGTTGATGAGGGGGTGGTTTCCCAGAAGGCCTTGATTTTGTCCAAGGGGTGGGTTTCCTTCAGGGGTTTGGAAATTGATGAGGGGGTGGTTTCCCACAGGGCCTTGATTTTGTCCAAGGGGTGGGTTTCCTGCAGGAGGCTGGAAATTAATGAGGGGATGGTTTCCCATAGGGCCTTGGTTGTCTCTAAGGGGTCGGTTTCCTGCAGGGGACTGGCAATTGTTGAGGGGGTAGTTTTCCACAGGGCCTCTATTTTGTCGAAGGGGTGAATTATTTGAAGAGGAGTCTCCTTGGTTTTGGTGATCATTACCAGGGTTCCCGGAAGTAATTGTGATAGTATTTTTCGTGAGGACGCGAACGATCACGGAACGTATTTTTTCCCCAGGTAATTCGATTACCAAGGAGTCTGGAAGGAATACCTTCGATTGGGGCTTTAGGTACCGACTGCAATCTTCAATGATGGCAGGGTTGGGTATGCCGATGTGTAAGTCGAGCGTCGTTTGTTCCTACGAGATTTTCGGTTATTTAGGGGGGGGGGGGGGGGGTGTAGAGCGAAGTCCGTGCTCTAGAAAATATTTCCAGGGTGGGGATACTCCTGTTGGTTGAACTCCTAGTTCAGAGATCGAAAGAGGTGTGTGTGGAGCAGAAGATGGATTGAAAAGTGTGTTAACTTTTCTCTCAGGGCCCACGTTTCGGCGCCAAATTGAGGTCAGTCTGTAGGTCGAGACTGATTCATAAAATTATTCAAAATTAAATAAAGCCGGGATTCCTTATTTAATTCGAGAGGGAAGGTCTCGTTACTTGATAACAGAGGCGGGCTGACCAGGGTATCCAGGGCGACGTTGCGGTGGCTGCGATTACCGCCGATACGGGAGCAATCCTCTCCGTAACGGGCATCTGCTTCGAAGAACGGCAAAGGTGGTTTGCGTGGTGCAGGGTATACAGGGTGACGTTGGGGTTCGTTCTGATGACGGCGATGGCTATCGATACGGGAGTAGTCCTCTCCGTAACGGAGATCGGCTTCGAGGAAGAGCGAGAGTGGTCCAGGGTATCCAGAACGACGTTGCGGTTAGTTGCGATGGCGGCGATAGTTACCGATACGGGAGTAATCCCCTCCTTAACGGGGATCAGGTGTGACGCTGCTGTGAAGGCGGCATGCAAGTGTTAGAAGATTCGGGGAGAAGTATCTCTCGTTCTCGAAACGCGCTATACTTAACGGCTAGTTCGGGCGGCGGCGCGCCACTCACGGCGCAAGTGAGTGGGGTATTGGCCCGCGGTCGCAGTGCAAAAGTTAACGAGCGAGGATCTTTTGGCGATGCTGCTGAATGCGGGTGTCGATTGTCAGAGGGACTTTAACTTTTTTCGATTGAGTGCCGCGACTCCATTTATTTTAAGTCGAATGACAGGTGGGGTTAGGACGCCAAGGGAACGAAAGAAGGAATCATGCATGTTTGACAAATATTATTCATGGTTATAAATACTATTTATAACCATGAATATAATTTGGCGGACATCAAAATTTCTGTTATTAACAGTTTAGTAGGCAGACCTGTCACACTTTCAAATGTTAAATTTAAGAAACAAAATTTGAAAATTGTTGAAAATACACTTAAAAATAATGGTTACTCTATTAATTTCATCAAAAAATATATCAATAAAAGATTAAATAATTTACAGAATAAAAATCATCTATATCATCACATGTGAATTTTGTTGTGTCTATATATTGGAAAATTAACTTAGACAAAAAACAAAATTTCGAGGCAAGAAAACGACGAAGTCAATCGGAGTTACGTAGTTCGAAATAGTATATTACACTATTAGGGCAGAAAGTTCAGGGCTCTCAAACTTCTGCCCGTGTAGTGTATACTAATTTTCTTTATAGCCGGTCGAAAGTACGAAGGAAATAGTATATTGTGTTACGACTCAGCAAACCGCGTCTTTGACGTCCGAGGCCGATGTTTGCTGTACGAGGCGTACATGCGCGCGCCGAAGGCGCGCGCATAGCCGAGTACTGCAAACAGCGGGCGAGGTCGTCAAAGGTTTGCTGCGGAGTGACACACGATATTTTATGCAAAACCGATATAATTTTAGTATGCGAGAGGGTATTGAGTGTGAAGTTTCAATGGGGGTGGGGGC
>CAKNYM010029270.1:0-33111 GCA_932195095.1 Andricus curvator | reverse complement strand
AGGACGCGCTACGTAGTGGTGATAGGAAACCCACCGAGTAGAAAATATATGATAGGTGACATAAAAATACAAAAAAAATTGCAAGTTAAAGTTTTGCATTAGTTTTTTAATCGACTTAACCAAAGTACAGAAAATAAAAACCCTATGAACAAATATTATTTTCATGGAAACTTCCTAAGAAAACTGAATCAACAGTCACTAAAACAAAATTTGACACTTTTTTTACAGAAAATAATGAAAAATCTTTCGGATTTTCATCCAGAAAAAGATAGAAAATTATTGTTTCGACCTAACTCATGTCTCTGCAGATGACTATGGTCCAGTTCGATTTATAAATGGGTCAAAATCCATGCTCAAATTTTTAAAAAAGTGATTACTTCTTTTTTTTTCTTCTCACGATTTAATAAAGCTAAGTAATAGCTCGAAAATTCTTTGGTTTTTATTTGAATTAACAAATTAAAAAGTTATGCAGATTTTTCTGTCAGGTCCGTCGTTTTTTAGAACGCGCCGTTCTTTGATAAGGTTTTTTTTTTTGCAAATGGGTGCTTTTTTTAAAGCGCCACTTTCGCAATTCGATAGAGTTAAAAAATAACACGATAGGGATTTCTCGTCTTATTTTACACTGTAAAAACTAGAGATCTATTTTTTTACGGTATCAATTTTTTTCGTGACCTGTTTTTTAATAGAACAACTTCATGCTGTTATTTTCAATGCAAAACGAATGAACCTGGATTTCCACCAGTGATCTCATTTTAGTACCACTCGAGACTGTTTTTTTAGAATCTTATTGTGATACCTTAAACTAGCCCTGAAATAATACCTTTTTTTTGCAGTGATTCATTCATTAATACAAAAGTTATGCAACCCTTTGACAAGGGTTTTCCTCGAGATGGTTGTTTTTTCAAAGAGCTTTTTTCTGGATTCAATAGAGCCTGGCAATGCCTCGAAACTTTTCTGTCGTTTTTTGTTTTAAATTAAATGCATTACAGATAGACAGTTTTCGGTGTCTCCTGTAAAATTTGCGTTTTAAAATTCACGCCCTTCTACCTGATAACCCTTCATATGATGATAAATTATACAATGAAATTAGGGATGCGATTATTGCAGAATGGCGCTGAAAGACCATATTTATTGCATTTCAACTGTGCAAAGCCATGAGTGATCCCAGATTCTGGAACTTCCTTATAAAATATATTCCAGTTTTACAGAATTTCCATTTTTTGCTCAATCTGTTTTTAAGTAGGTATATAGAATGATTGAAATGAATGCTAAACTATGGAGGACAATGAAAAAATGACAAATAAGAGGTTTAATCAATTAAAGCTACATTCTACAATGATACTTGAAATTGAAAAGGTAGTTTCGCACTTCGTGCACTCTAAACTCCAAAGCAGGACCTGAAATCTAACCGATATCACTCTTCGGTAAGAGGCACTCGGGCGTCCATCCGATATAGAAAAGAGTCCTTTAAAGTTTAAAACGAAACTAGAAGCACTCTTCAAATCTTAGAGATCAACAAGGCACGAGAGGCACCATCAAAAAATCTCTGTCTCGTGACCGGCTGGCAAGCAAAGAATCAGACTGGTAAAGGAGCAGGAGAAGCTGTTTGGTGTTTATACCTGCTCGGGGGTTTTGGGTGCTTACAAACAGACGGTTGTCAGATTTCTTTTATCTTTCAGGGGGCATCTGTATTCCGAATCCTCTTGCACCGTTTATCCCTTCCCCTATCCAGCACGGGCGCCATCGCCTTCTTTTCTTCTCTGAAATCTCAAACTCCTCTTACTTCTCATCTCCCTAAATGCGATATCACCGATGAAGAGAAAAGACGGAAAATAAAGCTCTTAATTCGTTTCTCGTGTCAGGCTTTCATGGCATCTCGTTCCTCGTTTTCTTATTTTTTTCCTAGTATTCCTTTCAGTTTTTTTCCGTCACCTCTGATGCCAGATCAGGGCACACTTCCAAATAAATGCTCGACATTTCCAGAAAATTCCATACTCTTAAAAGGTTGCTAGCAACTTCTGTTGATAGTACACCAATACGATAATTTCACTGATGATTTAGATTTGAAAGAAAATGGATCGAATCTGATTACATCGTGGCTCAGCTGGTAGCTTACTGGAATCCTTTTTCAGTACAGTATAAGAGTAGAGACGTTGATTGAAGAAAATTTAATTTCCCTTCTGACGATATACATTGTGCTAATTTTATATATTTCGATCTTTGATGATAAATTTCAAATCTTTCATTTTCTTGGCTGCAAATATTAAAAAAATTGTAATCACCTGAAATTTGAAACTGAGGCAAATAGATACCTGAGGATTCAAAAATTTAGAAATATGAATTATTCATTTTAAGAAATTGGGACAACAGGACACAATGATGACAAATAATTGTGACAAGGAAATAAAATGCTTGATCGGTTTATGAAACCCAAGAAAAGAAATTTCCTAATCCACCCTCCTCGACACCCAGCAGATTCAGTCTATTTTTCCCCACCTAAAAACAAAACTTCTCTCTTGGTTTGTCGCGTTCTTTCAAAAAAAGCTGATGAGCAAACAAGAAGCGATCGTTGAAGAGAGCATCGAAACGAGATCGGATCGTCCATCGCAGACGGACTGCATGTTAGACGACACAGGAAAGAACGAGCAAAGAACTTAGGGGAAGCAATATGGCTTCTGAAGCCTCTACCACCACCCTGACACCCTCTATCATCGTGCCAGTATATCGAGCCTGCCTTATACCTACCCACCTAGCTACCTACATTTTCAATCGAGCAATCATCACCTCGAATCATCGGAGCAGTTCACCAACCGTTCGATCTCGATGGAGAAATCCACTACTCTACTGGTTTGCGACCCTTATCGCCTCAATCTTCTCTAAAGCTGAACGTTACAAAGTCGTTGAGCTGGAAATTGATTATCCACTTGGTCTAAGTAACGGCATATAAGAATCTTGTTATGACTGATCTTCGTTGGGCATACAATGATTTGTACCTAAACACACTTTGCTCAGTTCGGATTTTAACGATTGCAATCAAAAATTAAAATATATGTGACATGCAATTTTCGACTTTTCAAACCATTTTTTTTATCAAAGAATCAAAGTGTTTGAAATCACTTACTCAATGTCTACTTGGATACGTGGAAATGTTTAGCGCTTCTTGTTTGTTTACCAAACTTAAGTAGCATTTGATTTAGATATATTCGGATGGGGCCCGCAAATTTTTACGAACAAATGCACATTTTGACCACTTTTTCATGAATAGGCGTCATTTTTTTGCAAAATCAAGTAGAAATGTTTCGCCAAAGACTCATTGCTATCATATTTTTCATAGTGACCAAAGCTATCAATTATATAACAAAAGTTAATAAACAAATGCACATTTGGACAATTTATTCATAAATTGGCTGAATTTTCGTTAAAAGAATTTTAATAGCTTCTGTTAATGTGAAAGATATGACAGCAAGGAGTCTTTGACCAGAAATTTTGAGCTGATTCCGCAAAAAAAAAGAGAAATATAGGCTTTTCGTTCGATCACCGAAGTTAAACAGCGCTTGACATATGTCTTATAATTAGATGGGGGTCATCGTACTAGAAGGAGAATAATGTTTAAGCCTTTCAAGGCTAAAACTTTTTCCACGTGAAAAAAATTTTAAGTGTAATGTTTTTGCGCATGTAAAATGTTTAAAAATGACGTTTTTAGAAAATAGAATATTTCAATAAAAACAAAAAAAAATACAAATGTCGTGAATTTTGATCTGAAACCCCATCTTTATGTTGCATTTAAGTTTGTAAAAGCTGAGAATTCTTGCATTAAAATGTATTCAAGAAAATAGTTGTGTCCTGAATTTACCTAAACTGGACTTAAGATTTTAGTGAATCAACAAAAATTTGTTGATATAAACCTAGAATATGGTTATTGCGTAAGCGGTACAGTTTAGAGTTAAGCGTAAGTGTTTAGCGTAAGCAGCGTAATTTAAGCTATTGACCGATAACCATATTAATAATTAATAGATGATAAGAATTTTTGGTAGGCCATCACTGTCAGGAGCTGGGAAATTACCAATATTTGTCACCACGACTACCATACTTTAGGAAAAAAATGTTTTCAAAAAAAAAAAAATTATTTATTTATCCGGGAATCTATAACGCTTATTTAAAGGGCCGAATATTCAAAACGCGATTTTATATTTTAATTTTTCTGTAGAAGTGTTCTTTAACTGGTTTAAGATGGTCACTTCTCTACCACTTACCCTATGGACTAAAAAATATTTGGATGTTCCAAGACATTCTTGATTAGCAAAACTTTGTTGATTAAAATAATATACGAAAATATTAGAAAACCTTCAAAAACATGTTATTATCTTTCGAAATCTGATAAATTCCTTTAGAATTTTTTATAAATCATTCGAATATTTAGTAATTTTTTGAACAAGTTCGAAAATCTTTTAAACATTTTTGAAATAATATTAAGTTCTTGAATAACATGATTGATTTTTTTCGAAATTTGTTGGAATCTATCAAATTTTACCGAAATCATCTGACGTACTCAGCTAGTTTGGTCTATTATTTCACAATCAGGATGTCATTTAATGAAATTTGATCCACCGTTTATTTGCTATGGCTTTTAATCGTGAAAATTTATAATAACAATATATGTATCTCACGCGAATTTGAATTATGCGGGTCACCATTCTGTACCTACGACCAATCAATGCAAAGTTCGTTTGCTTTCATCTGCTCGAAAAATTATTTGAAGATTTTTGAAAAAATATTTTGAGTGAATTGTTCACTCTTAAAAGCTATCAGAATCTTTTAGATTCTTCTTAAATTCCCATTGTAAAATGTTTGAACTTTCGGAGATCTGAGCAAGATTGAAAACTTTTTTCGGATTGTCTGGGATTGATTCTTTGATCGGAAATAGATTGCAAAATCATTCGTAATAATTTAGATTGGTTCGAAATGAATTCATATTCAAAACATGGATACAATTTTATAATATTTCATGTTCACAATTTTCTAATTGATTTGTAAAACAATATTAAAAAAAAAATATCTCTGGTAGTCCTAGAACTTGACCATATTTCCAAATTACAAAATTCTAAAGCTAGAATATACTCTTTCTGACTCTTAATTACTAAAGAACTACAAAAATTTCTTTTATACATTTCGAGTTTGTCAAAGTAAAAAAAATCCAAATTAAACAGAATTTCTTTTTTCTTGATTTTATATAAATTAAATCAAGTAAGATTAATACCAAAGTATTCATCAACTTTAAAATAAACAGTTGATTTTTTTCAAAGAAATTATTCGAATATTTTCGAAAGATTTCGGGTCCATATCATCTCACATGCGGCAAGTCTCTCTGCGGCAAGTCACACCTGCGGCATCTCTACCTAGCGGCATCTCTCACCAGTGGAAAGGGGACTAATATTATTTCTGTGGCTAGTCACAGGGGTGCCTTCCCGCCCCCACGAGACGTTGGAAAAGGGGTAGGGGTTTGACCAACATTATTTCTTTGGCCAGTCACAGGGGTGCGGTGAGAGATGCCGCAAAAATGTCAATTTTACTGTGAAAAATGCCACGCGGGAGAGAAGCCGCTAGATAGAGATGCCGCAGTTGTGAGTGTTGTGACATGCCGCAGAGAGACTTGCCGCATGTGAGATGATATGTCCCCAAGATTTCACTATTTTAAATTTTTTATTATCTTAACAAAGGAGGTACCCCAAAATTAAGAAAAAATGCGAGATTTACTCAGCCATATAAAATGAAAGAAATTAAAGAATGATTAACATGTTTGTAATCACAAAAGCCCATTAATGCAAACAAGTGACACCACAAGCAAAATCTTGCATTCAGAGAAAGTTTGATTGTCTTTAGTGGCCAGGGTGAGGAGTCAATGACACAATAAAATTTGTACAATACTAGGTAAACAGTGGCCAATCACGAGGGACGTGCGTTTCGAATGCGGACCGAATTCGCAATAGCCTTTTCCTGTATAGACTATACAGGATACTTTTCACTCGCAAAGCTAACGATTCACAAAAGCTCAATCACTGAAAAGTTTTTTAGAGGCATAAACAATGATCAGCGAATTTCCTTTGTCGCCTGCTATTACGTAGGTCTTTTATTATGCAAACTATCAAACTCTACTACATTATAATTTAAAAATTTAAAGGATGAACAAAAATATTTGTATTAATTACTAGATTAAATAAATACTTAAAAATACATATGTAATAAAATCACTTTGAAATTATTTGATGGCTCCAGACTAGAAACTCTCAACTGCGTCGATTGCAACCTGGTAACTCTTCAATTCAAAAACTTCAATCTTTGAAGTTTATAAAGTTTGATGCATTCAAACATGAACACCTTAAACTCGAAAGTGTTCTAGTTTCGATGCATTTGATCTGGAAGCATTAAAATATCGATTTAACTATTTACGAAGTCTTCAAACTTTAGTGATTTAAATTGATAAGTATTCAAATTTATCTTCTTTTTAATTATGAATATACATATTTCAAATTATACGACCGAATTTTGTAACAAATTTTTGAAACGCTGAAAATAATATTCTACGATTGTTTGTATTCTCCTTAAGAAAATTTTGCTATGACGCAATAATTAATTTTTACTTTTCTGTTCGAAGAAGATATTGTTTCAATGCAAATAATTTTAATAATATCTTTCCTTACAGGTTAGGCTTGATGTCGTCGATAATAACAGGACGTTATCCAGTCAATATTGCAGGCGTGGGCAGTGTATTTTTTCCACCAGCATTTCAACACCTCCATCAACAACAACACCATTCCCGATTAGCAGCAGCCTCCACCGCATTGAGCAATGCCGTTGTCACTGGACAATCGGATATCACGGATCCTGATGGTATCCGAGGTGTTTTACCAGGCGGTCCTGGATGGCCTTTTTGGAGACCCTCTCATGGGATGCAAACACTGGACCACCATTCTTCGGCTGACATAGTTAGTTCTTTGAATCGTGTCAGCCCCGGATCTGCAACCTTCCCTCAAAGAGGTAAGCGGTGGTAAGATTTATGCATTTCTTTTTTCCCCTACAATCCTACACTCTTAGACTAGCTTTCATCTAATTAACTAATAACCAAAGTTTTATAAAAGAAGATATGTTAAAGAATATTCCAGAGAAAATGCTACAGAAAATTCAAGAAAATATTATGTTTCACTACGGAATTCTAAGAAGTATTTTAATAGATGTTTTACGGCTCAGGGTAACAATTCAAGAAAAAAAATATACAAACTAGTATCTTGATCTTATGTATAAAGTAAGAACAAAACTCTTGCATTTCTTTGAAAATAATTAATATTAATTATAATATTTCATATATAAATCACAACAGGGATCACGTAGTCCGTCCCCATTTTTAGCTCACACCCCTTTTTTCTCCTTAAATTAACAAAATTCTCTGAAACACCTTAAATCAAGAATTTTGACCCAATTTTCCCTTTTGTTAAAAGATTTTTTAAATTCATTTTTTCAAAGTCATGAACAGAAATTCAAAACATTTGAAAACAAGACGCTTTGAAACAGATTCCTTTTTTTATGCCAATTTCAAATATTTCCTACACGACTTGTTTGCTAATTTTGTAGATTTAGTTGACATCGTCAACAGCGAAGAAATCGCTAACAATTTAATCCAGAAACTAAATTCGAAAGATAATTCAACTCTGTAGTTGCATATCAAAAACATCTTTTTAGAGGTAACACAGGCTTGGCAGGTCATAGTTCTTCGAAAACAAAGAAATAATTTCTTTCAAATAAAATGGATGTTTGTATTATATTAAATTTAAGTTTAATCCCTTCAAGTTGAATTCTTAACCAAAGAGATGAATTTTCAATCAAGAATAATAATTTTCTACCAGACGAGACGAATTTTCAACTGAAATGATAAAGCCTCAACTAAAAAAATAATTTTTCAACAAAGTAGTTCATTTTTCAACCATGTAGTTGAATTTTCAACCAAACTAGATGAATTCTCAACGAAAAATGTAATATTCAATATTCGAACCAAAAAAGAATTTAGTTTGTAATAAATTGTTTATTTTTCAAGCCAAAAAGACGAGTTTCCTGAAAAGCAGTTAAATTTTTAACCTTGGAATATAAATTTTCAACAATTAAGCTAATTTTAACTGAATAGTTTTTATCAAAATAGTCGAATTTCTAACCCAAACAAACAAATTTTAAAGAAAATAATTACATTTTATACCAAAAAGATGAATTTTTAACTAAAATGATGAATCTGCAACCGAAACAAATTAATTTTCGAGTTAAAAACACGAATTTTTTACTAAACAGTTGAATTTCAACCAAAAAGGCTGAATTTTTGACAAAATTGTCGATTTTTCACCTGAATTATTAAATTTTCAACCACTTATAGAAATTTTCAACCATGAAAGATGAATTCTCAGAAAAAATGTAGTGACTGATATTTCAACAAAAAAAGTTTTAAAATTTAAATCAAAAGTAGTTGAATTCATGCAAAACAGACGAATTTTCAATAAACTAGTTGCATTTTCAATGAAAAATGATTTTTCAGTTAAGAAAGGAAAAAAAACGTCAACCGAATCGTTGAATTTTTAAACCAAAAGGATGAATTTTTAACAAAATATAATTTTTAACAGAATTGCTGATTTTGCAACTGAATAATTAATTTTTCAACCAATCAATAAAATGTTTAACCATGAAAGATGAATTCTCAACAAAAAATTGAATAGTTGATATTTCAACAAAAAAATACTTTACTTGTAAATCAAAAGTAGTTGAATTCATCCAGAAGAGACGAATTTTTAATAAAATAGTTACTTCTTCTACCAAAACAGATTTTTTCTTCAAGAAAGAAAGAAAAATTAATTAAATTGTTGAATTTTTAACAAAAAAGTTCATTTTTAATAAAAAAACATTTTTTAACTTTGTTGTTCATCTAATTTTTAATCTTTGATCTTGTTGAAGCTTTTTCTGATGTATTTTTATCAGTAGAAAGTGCTAAAGTGTTCAAACACATTTCTCAAAGCTAACTGGAAACATTTTTAACACAAAAATTACTAGAAAACTTGCTAAAAAAAGGCGCTACTGTTACAGAACGCTTTTGTTCAACAATATAAAAAGTTTTTAATAATAAAGGAATTCCCTTTTTAATCCACTTTTTTTTCGTCAAAGCACTTGTTAAGCAATTGATACCAAATTAAGTACCGCTCACTTCTGTGCTCACATTTAGTCCAACATTCTGTAATGGATTGAATATGAACGTTATTACAATAAATTAATGAAAATGCCTCTCCGTTTTGCAAAATCTATTGTAGATAATAAAATATCGAAGTAATTAAATACGTACAATTGAAACTAAACCTCTTACTCCTCTGCACGCATCATTATAATTACATCACGTATGTATTTAATATTTGAAAATGTAATAATACTCCTTTTTATCGCTTTAAATATCAGTACACGATTCTATTTTGTTCTTCAACCAATTTTATTATTCAGTTCAATTTTGATAATAACAAATTTTTACGAATCAAAATTTTGGTCAGATATGATTTTTATTTCAATAAAAAATCAACTCGATGAAAAATACCCACGTATAACATGAAGTATTGAATCCTCACTTAATTAAAAAAATAATGGTTACCCAACCGTTAAAATACAAATGATTTGGTAATAGGAGGGAAATACACTGAACTGATAAATCTCTTTTATTTGTTATTAATATGATTGAATTCACAAGTGATGAGGCAAACGGGTATTTCATGTCTGCAGTAATTGGGGAAATTAAATCAATTTTTTAAATTAAATTGCAGGTTATTAATTGAAAATATTATTGAGAAGTGTATGGAGAAGGTATAATCGAAATGGATAGAAAAAAAAGATAATGATAAAGTTAGCGATGGAGAAAAGATAGAAGGGTCGACATGGAAGGGAGTTTAGGAGAGTATACGACGGCAAGTAGGGCTTCCATGGCTTCCGCCACGACAAACCAACGTCGATCGCCTTACCCGTCGATCGTTTTGCTCCGGCCACCTCATCTAAGTACTCACCTACCACTCAGCTGACAGTGCACTTACACTTACATACCTATCTATACGCATTTACTAACACCTCTAAAATGCATGTACTATCACCAGCCGATTAACGTCCCTCGTTGTTTCCCTTCTTCACTCGAGAAACTTGTAGTGATTGAACAATGAATTCAAAGACAATAACTGCAAAATCTAGGTTTCTCTAACAGAAGATAAATTAATATCAATTTAATAATTTTCTCTTAGATTTAAAACTAAAAATTAGAGCCTCTTGTGGATTACCCTGTTCCCACCCGAGGGGATATATAGCCTAAGGTGGAACCCGCACAATCAGATACTTGGAAAAAGTAGATAGATAAGTTTCCCTTTGTTGTCAGCTCTTTGCTAAACGAAAGTATTATATGGATAGCCTTCAAAAGAATTTTTATTTAAAAATATTAGACATCAGAATTTGGGGTAGCTTACATGTGTATGAAAATTATATAATTCCTAAATCCATTAGAAATTGGATTAAAAAAATATGTGGAAGAAGTTTCAGTCAGAACCTTCAGCAAACTTAGTAGCGCATAAAATATATAGGCCGTGGCTACGTGTACCGAAATTTCGGTACAAATAGCCGGATTTTTGTGTAGACACACCCATATTTGTACCAAAATTTCGGTAAATGCAGACACTTCCGAATATATAATATAAATTCTATCTTTCTCATATTTTTAATATCTGGAAATGTAGAACTCAGATTGATGGATATCCATTATTATTTAGTGCTAAATAGAGCTTCCAAACCGATAGAACTGTAATTGATTGTATAGATGAATAAAATTTAAGCTCTACTCGAATTAACTGTAACAAAATATTGGCGACTAAATAACAAACGGGTGGCTGAAAATGCGAGACTCGCTCCACTGTGACAATGAACAACTATCTATAGTTCTATGTAGATTGACCACTTTGGTTACTTTGAAAAACTTTCATTGAGAAAAGTCATACATCTTTTCGCTTCATTTTACTTTACTTGCACTGTCACATTCAATTGTTTATCTATAGTTCTCTTTGATTGTTTTTCAGTGATGTGAAAGTTGAAGTGAAGTGAGAAAGTTGCATAATCGACCCCAGGATTCTGAAATGCCAGAATGATTAAAAACTTGTTTGCAACATTCCAGTATCGAAATATAGCATCAATCTGATAAGCTTTCAATAGGAGTACTTCAAGCTCCTTTCAGTAGAAATACATGAAACGCTTTTTTTTGTAAATATAACAACACGCATAATTACAAACTGTTGCCTTTAAATTTGTATTAGTCAAATCACACTAATTAATAGTAAATTTCTGCAAATTACTCAATCAGAGTCAGAAACCTAATTAACAACAAAATCTATCCAAACCTAAACATCAAAGCTCCAAAATATAAAGCTTCCTCTAGTCACTAAATTTTGATGAAATATCTAAAGAAAACTCTTCCTTTTCTTCGCAGAAGACCTGGACGACGACAACCCAAATGAAGACCGCCTCCATCGCACCCGAAGTCCGTCCACCGGCGACGAAGGTCATGACGATCTTGGCGACGACAACGACGGAGCAGAAGGCGACGGAGAAGGTGAATCTACTGGCTCAGCAGGCCACCACGGTACCAGCAATGGCACCAGTGGCCAAAATATGCAAGGCAATGTTGACGGTCGTGACTCCGGTAACATAAAACGTAAGAAAAAGACTCGGACCGTCTTTTCCAGATCTCAGGTCTTCCAACTAGAAAGCACTTTCGACATGAAACGCTACCTATCTTCTTCCGAGCGAGCTGGCCTTGCAGCCTCATTGAGGTTAACCGAAACCCAGGTGAAAATTTGGTTCCAAAACCGTCGAAACAAGTGGAAAAGACAACTCGCAGCTGATATTGAAGCCGCCAATATGGTTCACGCTGCGCAGCGTCTGGTGCGCGTTCCAATTCTTTACCATGACGCCTCCGCTGGTAATACAGTTACCGCCTCTGCCGGTAGTGTCTCAGTTTCACCCCAAACTCAACAGTCACAAAATACAACCCCATCGTCTCTCTCACATTCCGCCGGTGTCGGACCGGTCAGCGTCGGCGTCGGCGTCGGCACATCCTGTGCGCCCACCACCGCCCAACAAATCTTTTATTCCCATCACCATCACCATCACCACCACCCAGGTCACGTACAAGCCCACAGTTTGCTCCCCCACCAAGTCCACCCGCAACCACCACCTCCACCGCCACCACCCCCGAATCCACAACCCCCTCCCTCCTCGACGCAATAACCGACCCCCATCGACACATCCCACCTCTTCTCCCAACACCCTTCGCCCAAACCCTGCCAGCCCTACCTTCACTATTTCCCGACGATTCGAACTCGCCCGATTGTCCAACTAATTAATATCGACGAGTAAACGAGCGTTCATGATTATATTATATAAATGTATATATGTATGTCTACGGTGAGAACACTATTTTCTATGCCCGTCCATAACGTAGTATCAGATAGCGTGCTTCCACTCGAAGACTGAGGTAAGTTAGATTTTAGAAGGTTAGGCACTGTAGTAGATTTTACTGCGTTTTAGGGAAGATACCATTTTTCTTGTTATTACTGAGCCTATTTACACCATTACTTTTCCTATGACTATATGGGCTATAGTATTGAAGCAGCAGTCTTACCAACAAAAACTCGAGACTAAGCACTTTGATTCACGACTTAATCTCGATTTTAGGTAGGTAAGAGTGGCAAAACTTTTTGCGATTCAAAGCCATTATAGCAGTTTCTCAACTACAGACAGAATATATGTGGTTTAAATATGTTCAATAATTAAACCCAATTTAAAAATAACTAAATGAGCTCTCGAATACTATGGCAGTAATTTTCACTCCGGTAGCAAAGCCTTCTGCGGTGTAACCTGACTCACTTATCAAATTTCGAGCGATTCTTGTACGCGCACGTGATATAATTGCAACTCCTGTAATTTATATTATTGTTTGTTTGCTGGATAATAGTGTAGTATGATTATTGAATGAATGCTGACTGAAATTAGTGAATAATAAATAATGATGAATGAGCATTCTAACTATGGTTAGAAGCAAATAAAGACACTAGTTAAACTATATGGTGGTGATGCTTATCTCTGTCTGTTGATTTTTTCACGAAGGCGAACTTGTTCCTACCCCTCATTGAATCCTGTGAAATATCTTCGTACAAACTTAAGGTATCGTGAAATATATTGTACAAAATTATAAATATTGATATTCTTATTGAAGATCTAAAACACCTTTTATTAGTTTTCTCCAACCTAGTTCCTGAATCATAATGACATGAAACAACTCCGTTTGTGTCACTTTGAAGAGTTCTATCTCGGGAGTCCGGATGGAAAAGTATCATTTTGTTTGGAAACTCTGGAGCTTCGAAATCATATTTTTTCATGAGATATATTTTCTGTAATCTGGATAGTCACGTACTCTTAATAGCCACTGCAAACAGGGTTGCTACTAGACAATAAAATTGTTACTAAATTTAGGAATTTTGCCTGCTCCTCCCTTTTTGTTTTAATTTCTTCCCCTTTCCCTCCCTCTGACTTTCGACATTTCCCGGCAAAATTACGAGCAAGAGGTGACAGCACTGACTAAAAAATTAAAAATATAATATTTCTTGCTGGCAGATTCTCTTATTGTCGATTTTAATATTCTCCTTTTGTTTACAATGAAAATTAATTCTTAACACTAGATAAATCCAATCCATCTCGTGTTCAGTGTTTCTATATTTGAATAAAACGTCAAATTTAAAAAGCCATCGTTCATTGTGCCCAGTCATCCTCCACTTTTGTTCGATATTTCACAGTTGTGTAACTTCTTTTATTGCGCACGCTAAGCCTCATATTTTTTTTCTCTACGCTTCATCTCAATTTATGAAACAATGGGCTCATAAACCCTTTTTTCGTACACGTACCCTTCAGTAACCCAACCTTGGTGGAAGTACAAAACAATGTCCACAAATTTACACACCGGTTGAATTTTAATTCAGTAGTTTTTAAATACCCTGTTACTCTAAAAAATTAAAAAATAGATTACTAATAACATTTAAAAATTTTTCAATAAGAATTAGCACAGAACTATGAATTTCATTCGGGATCCATTCAAATGAGAAATATTATCCTCATTTCAAACATAGAAAAATTATAATCGTACCAATGTCAACTTCCAAATTAAGACTTTTTATTGTTCCACATCGGAACTATATACGACGAAAAATTGCTCCAATTAAAAACCTCATGCGAGATACTCATTTTTCAAACTCATCCCTTTAGTTCACCATCGAAAATTCTCTCATTATCTCAATTAGAGAAAGTGCTTCTTCCTAATTATAAGGTACTGTCATAAATACATTGCTAAATGAAAATACAGCACCCGAGCATGAAAGCACGCAAACGAGAAATTCGTCTCATTTTCTCCATAGAATTGGATATAAGCTGTATAGCTATTGACCCTATTTACATTGAAACCTATTTCGACCAAGCCTAGTTTAAGCTATTCCCTAATATTGATTACCGATCGCCAGCATTTCATGTCTCTACCTTTGGATTAAAGTTCTTCTCGTTAATGGTTGCGAGCTCATTCAATATCGTTTTCGAGCGATAGTTCTCAAATTCCTCTTTTTTCACGTTCACGTATTTGTGAGAGCTATCAAAGTTGTTTTCTCAGTAGTGCCGAACTGCGATGAAACGTCTATAGTAAAATACCAATTTCTTCAGTTGTTTTACTGCTGTTTGCAAATTAGGGGGGGGGGGGGTCATACGACAATAATTATCTATTAATTAAATAATTAGAAACAGTATGAACAACTTTTTGAAAAATGTGGTTCAAATCATTTATTTTCTAATAAAAAATGTTGTATTACAAATGACTACGCTGGAACCTGGACTTCTGTAAACTGAATTTGTGCATTCCGAGCATTGATGCAGACCGTACTCTCACCGCGTTAGTTGCATCAGGTTGCGTCATACCTCCAAAACCAACATAAATCGTGCATGTGGCTCTAGCCCATGGATTTGCGTCGATGGCCATAACCAAAACCGTGCACAAATCCAGTTTCCAGCGTATATTCACGAGAAAAATACTGCAACCAAAGTGAAGAACACTTTTGCATTTTGTATGCCACTTTGAATAACTGTAAGTATAATGAGAAAGAAATCGCAACTGATAATTTAAATAAAAATAAGTGTCTATAGGCTCATCAAGAATATTATTGATGTGCTCAAAGAATTTTAGTAAATCTAATCCTGCTCTTCGTTTTCTGATATTGGGAAAAAATGTAATTTTTTTTTATTTCACTATTCTTCCAGATTACAAATAATCGGATACTTAATTTTTTTCTTTTTTGTTCGGAGTACATGAAAGAACCATACTTAGTTAAAATTTGTTGAAAATAAAAAATAATTCTTAATTTTATGAACGAATTTAATCAAAAATACAGAGTTTATTACCTAAATATAATTTATTATTTTATGAACAATTTTATAAAAGTATTCCCAATTTGACAATATATCAACGAATTGATGTCGTTTTTCTAATGACATCGACTGCTAAGGGCTCAAAAACGGCCTTATTTATTACGAATGTTAATCAGGTGACAATATTTTTAGTTAAATTAAATACATTTTATGAACAAATTATGATTTCTTTCAGTTTGTTACAAATGGATTTTGTTTTTTTCGATAGAATTAACTCTAAATAACTTGGATATATAGCTTTCTTACCACCAAGCCATAATTAAAAAAAGTTATTAAAAGATTCGAGATTTAAAAAAAAGTGACTTTGGCAGTTTCTGTAACATCCTCAATTGAGTACAAATGCGCTCATTTAAGAAAAACTGGACTATTACTCCTCACTGTTTACATAAATATTTATTTAACTTGTTATACATAAACTATTTTGTAAATTATTTTCATAAATATTGTTTATGAATTGAATATCATAAAAGGGATATTATTAAGTAGATTCCATTGAAAACAAAACTAATTTAATTAATTTGTTTAGATAAAACTCGCAAATTTTTTAATAACATTGTTAATAAAATAAAAAATCGCAAGGTTCACTGTAAAAACTAGGATTAGAGTTGCCATATGGCAACATAGATAGCGTCTTCTTTTTTTTGTAACATACCATTTAGAGTCAGAATATTAAAAAAAAAATTAAAAACTTAAAAACATCGAGAAAAAAAGTTTCGGGCGTTAATGGGTTAAAACAGTTCACGCAACAAAACAATTGCACTTCCGTTTGATCCGCCAATCTAATAAAATAAGGTCGATTCGTTGATTGATATATGCTCGAAATCTGAAGATTTACCCAATTATATAACATTAAAAAATAATTTTTGAAATTTAAGTCGCTTTTTTAATTTTGAACCCAAATTCGTATTTTGAGACTCGAAAGCCCCCTCCTTCTTGAATCTAATGGAAATCTACAGATTTAGTCCAATTTTCCAAATTCTTATTATTATCCCCGTAAGTTGTGTGGAACTCTATTGCGCTCATGTAAGTGCTGTGCATTTCTATTGCGCAAAATAAATAATAATCTGTCAATATCTAAATCTGCTAAAACAAATTCTAAACCGTCAAGTTTAGAAACCAAGGTTACCCATAGGGCTGAAGTTCGAGACGTCTGAGTGTGACGGTTCAACACTAATTTTTACGAATTGTTAATTTTCCGTGTTTCATCTTTTTGGCACAAAAAGACAAATTTTTACAAAAACCTAAATTTTCTCCGAAACATAAATAATTTTTCTGTTTTTTTTTAATTCTAATTTCGACACACATTATTCACGAGGTGAAAAAAAGTTAAAAATTAATGTTCCATTATCAAAAAAGTGTCAAATCCGATTAAACTTGTCCCGGAAATGGTATAAATCCACTGATACGGTCAATTTGAAGCTTGAATTTAAAATTTGTACCAATTTTAAACTCGATATTATTAAAGGTATCACCTTCAGTAAATGAAATGAAATTATTTTTTTTCAAAACATGGAGCGGACGGGGCTCAAATCGGACCAAAGGTGTCCCGAAAATGGTATCAGCCTGAGTGTGACGGTTCCACTCTAATTTTACGAATTTGTAATTTTCAATTTTTTGTATTTTTTTTTGCATAAAAATGTAGGATAATGTTCATAAAAAACATTGGCACTTTCGGTTTTTCAAATTTCGCCTGAAAAAAAATGGGAGAAAAGAACAAATTTTTACAAAAACCTATATTTTCTGCCAAACAGAAATAATTTTTCGTTTTTTTTAAATTTATATTTCGACAAACATTCAACTGAAATTTGAAAATATAGTTAATTTGACTATATTTTTAAATTTGTTAGTTTTCCAATTTGTTAGGTTTCCATTAAAGTCAGTGCAAGTCGGGTTTTCGAGTCACAGAGAATAAATTTGGGGTCAAAATTAAAAAATTCAGGAAATTAACTTAAAAATTTTTCAATTTCATTACATTATTTTATTTCTATGATAGACAGTACGATGGGTTTCGAGGCTCAGAAAAGGAATTTGGGGCCACAATTCAAAAATTCCAAAATTTGACTTAAAATTGGTAAAATGTTATTGAATTGATAGATTTTCATGAAAATAGGAAAGGAGGGGATTTTCGAGTCTCATATTATACGAATTTTGGTTCAAAATTCAAGAATTTAAAATAGCAACCTAAGTTTTGGAAATTCTATTTCATTGGTAAATTTCCATGAAAGTCAGTAAGAGGTGGGGTTTTAAGTAACAGAATACGAATTTGAGGTTAGAATTTAAAAAGTTGAAACTTTTGAAAATTTTATTTAATTGGTAAATTTTCATCAAAGTCTGTAAGAGAACGTTTTTTGAGTCACAAGAGAGGAATTTGCGGCCCAAAATTCAAAAAGCTGACATCGATTTTGAAAATGTTATTATTATTATTATTATTATTATACCATTAAGCCATTTCCCTTTCGGGGTAGGCGTGACTTGCTCGGTTGGAAAATAGTATTGCGTATATGGGTGTATTGGTATAGAGTATATAGGTACAAGTTGTATATTTCTGTGGAAGTCAATACGAGGGTTTTTTTTCGGGGTAAGCATTCGTATTTTGAGACTCAAAAAAGTCCTTCGTTTTAAAATGCATGAAAATCTGCCAAATTAATATCATTTTCAAAATTTTAGGTTAACATTCTGCGTTCTATGACTTGATAAACCCCCTCGTAATCGACTTTCATGAAAATCTACCAGTTTAATCATATTACCTAGATTTAAGTCCACTTTTGGAATTTTTGCTCTAAATTTGTATTCTGTGACTCAAAAAACCTTCTCTTACTGACTTTCACAGAAACTCAATAATTTAATAAATATTTCAAAATTTAAGTTTCCTTATAAAATTTTTAGATTTTTACCTCAAGTTTGTGTTGTGTGACTTGAAAATCCCCCTTGTACTGACGTTCATAAAAATCCACTAATTTTTGAAATTTAAGACGCTTTTTTAATTTTGAACCCAAATTCGTATTATTCGTATTATATATTATTATATTTTATAAAAACTTCCAAATTTTATTAAAATTTTTTAATTTTGTCCCCGAATTTGCGTTCTGTGCCCCGAAACCCCCCTCGTACTGAATTTCACGAAAATATACTAGTCAAATTTTGGAATTTTTTAATTCTGTCGCCAAATTCATGCTCTGTACCCATAAGTACTACCTAACATTAGTGCGCAGACGTACGTGGTATGTAACTTTACTGCACAGCCATGGGTGCTGCGTAACTCTACTACGCAGACATACTTGCTACGTAATTCAATTGAGTATCCACAAGTTCCGTGGAACTCTAATGCACATATATAAGTACCCTCTAACTTTACTGCGTATCCATAATAAGTGACGTGTAATTATACTGCCCATCTGTAAGTTCCATGGAACTCTACTGCGCTGCTGTAAGTGCTGTGTAATTCTAATGTGCATACATTAGAACCCCTAACATTATTGCGCATCCTTCAGCGGCATGAAACTCTACTGCGCATCTGTGGAAGTCATTGAAGTCTACTGCGCAGGTTGAGTGTTATGTATTTTACTGCGCAGCCATACATGTCGAGTAACTCTACTACGCAAATACGCTTGCCACGTAATTCACTTGCGCATTCACAAGTTCCATGGAACTCTACTGCGCATATGCAAGTACCCTCTAACTTTACTCCGTATACATAAGTGACGTGTAACTATACTGCGCATCCGTAAGTTCTGTAGAACTCTACTGCGCTGATGTAAGTGCTGTGCACTTCTATTGCACACACACAAGTACCCCTAACATTACTGCGCACAATTAAGTAGTATGGAACTCTACTATGTACCCGTATAAGCCATTAAACTCTACTGTGCAGGTTTAACTGCTACTTAACTTTACTGTGCACCTATAAGTACCTCCTAACTTTACTGCGCAGCAATAGGTACCGTGTAACTATACTGCGCATCCGTATGTCTCAAGGATCCGGGTCCGGACTATTAAGAACATAAAGGGTTCGGGTCCGAACTCGTACCCTTAAGAATTTAAAAGTTATGGTTGTGGACTCGAACCCTTAAGAACTAGAAGGGTCCGGGTATGGATCAGGACCCTACAGAAAGTAAAGGGTCCATGTTTGGAACCGCACCCTCAATAATTATAAGAGTCCAGTCCGCACTCGGACTGGTCTAACCTAAAACGTTCCAATCCCTGGTCTTTTCATCTATTTTTTGTTTTTTGTAAGATTGAAGTTTGGAACAATTTATTGAAACAATGCACCCTCTGAACCAATTTGGTTCGCTATCTCGGATCATTTATGAATCTGAAGTTAGAAAACTAAACAAGACAGAAACTGATACTAAAATAGAATATTTGTGAGATCATATTAGAATGCGAAAAAAAGGATCCCAGATAAAAATGAATGCCTACTTTTTACTGTGTTGATCTCGAAAGTTTCAGTGCGCCGAGGGCGCGCGTCTAAAGGATCTTGCGCTTCGCGCTGGATAGTCACAATAGTCACGTGTCCCGGGCTTCGTACTCGATCAAAGTTTATCTAAAACAAAAACTTGTCCATGTTATGAATTTATGATATTTAATGAAACTTTTCACGATTAAAACAAAAACTATGCGTCTTATCTAAAAAAAAGTCTGAAAAATTTGGAGAGCTTTATGAGGTATACAATTTCGTTGCCTAAAATTTTTTCTTGTGATTGCATTTTTCACGCATAAAACAAAAACTATGCGTCTCATCAAAAAATAGTTCCAAGGAAATTTGTAGACTATTTTGAGTAAAAGTAGTTTTACATAAACGATTTATTAGTATTCGCAGAGTAATGGACTACTGTTCCAAAAACACAATGCTTCGCAAGAATGTCAAGGAAACTTTGAACGTTTTATGCCTGTATGGCAAAAAATTATTAATTGAAAATAATCAAATATAGACGATATGAAAACATTTCAAAAAAAGTTAAATCTACTTCGAACCCTCTTTATTTATCTGCATCGGGTATAAGATCACCTGAGCCACTGCAAAGGCACAAAGTTATATCTAGAAACGATTACACAGATTCACGAATGAAACGCGAGGAACTGAAGCGAGAGAAGCTGAAACTGAAGATATAAATACAAACGTGCGAAGGAGTTAACATTAATGTTTTCTCCATACCACGTCGTCAGCGGGGCCCACCACGAGGGAGAAAACGACAATACCAATGCCACGCAGTACATGCCCTGCACTCGAGCCTGAGTAAGTACAAGCACGTAAGTATGTGCACTTCAATCATCGTTCTCACACTCCACCGCGTGCCATCGCACCTTTCGCTCTTTCGCCTCTGATCTCTACACAAGCCTTTCATCCAGGCGCCGCTTCTGTTTTACTCGCTACTCGTCCCCAGCCAGTATGAGAGCTTCTTTAACCCTTGGGGATTCGTCGCTCGCGAACGAAAGAAACATTTCGCGAATGCGGGTCGCTACAAAATTGCAGCTCTGCCGCGGAGCAATTTAACAACCCGTCCGGTCCAACAAAGACCTAACGTTGCTCAAATCAAAGATAGACTTTCAGATCTTCTGCAATCTTCTTCTTGACCTACTTCTCAACTGGTTGCACTTTTATGGAATGATGGAGAATATGAACAAATATTTAGAAATGATCAAAGTTTAGTCTTATTTAATGATAGTTTATAGATATTAGTGTAAGGGCTTGTAATAAAATAATTAAACAAATTAAATACGGTTTCAAACAGATCTTTATTCAGTGACCTTTCTTTTACCAAGGCAGGAGAACAACTGAAATGACACGTGTGGTAAAAAGCATACGCACTTAAGCGACTTATAAGGAGACCCCATATCAGAATTTATAAACAAAACCATAGAGTCTTTCGGCGATATAGCATTTGTATAAAGTAAACTAAGTCACTTCTTTATACATATATACTAATCTGTTAGAAGTATAATGTTCGTTCGCTTTTTGTACTAATCTTACATGAACCGAATTCCCATTAGCCTTGATGCAGTTACCGTTTTCGTAAAAATATCTGCCAGTTGTTCACCTGTCGACAGATATTCAAGAGTTATATACCCTTTTTGAAGTAATTCTCTAGTAATGTGATACTTAATATCAATATGTTTTGACCTTTTATGATGTTATTTGCAATACTAATACAAGCAGTGTTGACTTCATATATAATGATTGGTTCTTTAGTGTTTATGTTTATACTACTCATTAAAGATTTAAGCCACATGGCCTCTTTGATACCCTCAAACAGCGCTATGTTATCCGCTTCTGTGAAGGAGTTTGCGACACAGTTTTGTTGCCTAGTATTCCATGTTATTGAACATTCCTCAAAAATTCTAAGTAGATATCCTGTTGTACTTTTCCTATCTAGTTCATTGCTACCCCAATCAGCATCAACGTAGACAATTAACATATTTTTATAGTCACTTTCAACATATGTTATTTTTAGTTCCAAAGTACCTTTTACATAACTTAACACCCTTCTTAGAAATTTCCACAATTCTTTCGAATTCTTACTTTGATATCGACTCAAAAAGTTAATTGAAAAACAAAGATCAGATCTTGTCGATAACATCGCATACATTAAACAACCAATTAAATTTTTACAAGGTGCATCACAGCTTTCACCTGAATTGAAAGCATCATAATCTACTTTTAATAGTAAAGGTGTATCTATTGCTCTACAGTCACCCATGCTAAACTTTTGCAAAACTTTTTTCAAATATGAATTTCGATTTAATGAAATCATTTCCTGACTTCTTCCAATTGAAATTCCAACGAAAAATGTAATTTCTTCCACATAATGTAAACAATTATCAGCTAAAGAATTTTCAAAACCTCTCTGTTTTATTACTTTATCAAAACGTTCATACCGATGATTGTTTAAAACCATACAAAGATGTACTTAGTTTACAAACTTTACCATTTACTACCTCAATGCCTTCTGGAATTTGAAATTTCTCCATGCAAAATTCCGTTTGAGAATGCTGTCTTTACATCCATTTGATGTATTAAAAGATCAAACTGATATGCAAATGCTAAAAAAAACGAAAGGTGGAAATCCTAGCTACAGATGCAAAAATTTCATCATAATATATTGCATACTTTTGTATGAAACCTCGTATTACTAGCCTAGCCTTTTATTCTGTAGGATTTCCGGATTCATCACTTTTTAATGTGAATACCGGCTTGTTAGTTACAATATTTTTATTTAAGGCTTTTGGTACAATTATGCACGTATTATTTATCTGAAGTGATTCGAGCTCATCCCTTATAGCCAACACCTACTGAGGTAGATCTTCCCTTTCTTTGATTTCTTGGAAATTTTTAGGGACTGTAAATTACAGCTTGCGTACATGCTGCACATGCATCGAACTTGTCGTCAAGATATTCTTTATAAGAAAGTTTAGGACGATTTTTGAGTCTATCACACCTTCTTATTTTATTTTGCTTTTGATTCTATTCTTGTAACCTGGCTTCCGGTAATAGAGATTTGCTACATTCAGGAATTTTTACGTTTTCTTCTACGTTTTTATTACTGCAGTTCCCGTCATTAGTTTTCTGAATATATGTAGGGCTAACCCTCTCAGATAACCGTGGCCCTGAAACTTCAAAATTTTTTTCATCAAAAATGATGTCACGTACTACTTGAAAATTTTTAGTTTCAGTGTTCCAGATTTTGTACCCCTTTTCGTTCATATCCGACAAGAATTCCTTTAACTGACCTATCGTCAAATTTACTACTTCTTGTTTGTAAATGGATACAAGTGATAAAACCAACACTTTTAAATGACTCAGTATGGGCTTTTTATTATGCCACGGTTCATACGGAGTTTTTGAACTTTCAACAGCTTTAGTGTGTGTTAAATTTATTAAATAAGTTGCTGTTAAAACAGCCGCACCCAAAAACTGTTTATCTAAGTCTGCACAGTGCGCCGTTAATCATTGTGCGTGCTTTCTCAGTTATGGTTGGATTCATGCGTTCAGCTAACACGTTTTGTTGAGGAGTGTAAGGTACAGTCAAATGGAACATAATCCCTTTTTCTGAGAAAAACTCTTTGAAGCCATTATTTACATATTCACGTCCATTGTCGTAAGATAGATAACCAATTTTTAAATTGAAATGTGATTCACATTTTGCCACAAAATCTTTAAATACATTCAAAACCTCTGGTTAAAAACCAATAAATATGTGACTGTGTAACGAGTGAAATCATCAATAAAAGTTACAAAATAATTTTTATTGTCAGTGGTGAGCGGTGTAATTGGTTCACAAACATCTGTATGGATCGAATTGAGAATTACTCATATGACCAAGACGTTCATGCCATATTTCAAAATTATTAGCATTGCTAATATTTATGTGACTCTCCTTTTGTAATATTCTTATTTATTTTAAAAAATACACCAAACAAATCATTATAAAGCTTACCTAATAAAATGGTTACGTTTTTATCATTTTCAACCGTTACCCCATCTGGATCAAAAATGATTCTCATCCCCTTGCTCTGCATACGGGTGACTGATAACAGGTGGAGCGCTGCATCCGGAGCGTAGAGCACGTCTGCCAAGATACCTGTTTTCCCCAGATTAGTTGTCACTGAAACGTTTCCACGATTAATTGCAGTTATTGATTGTCCGGTTTTGGCTACAGAGATCTGCATTGGCGATGATAAAGTATAGCAATCAGTGAAAATGTCTTCTTTTCTAGTGATATGATGCGTTGCTCCCGAATCAAGAATAAATAATATCACATTTCCGTTGGTAGAACTCTTTGGATGTGGATGACCCATCATAAACGCGAAACCATCAGCATTAGCAAAACTTCTTTGTACCATTGTCAAATTTCGTAAGCGGTTCTGTTGTTGAATCATTTATGTATAATAGAAACAGTGGTTTCTTATGGTTGTAACGACCACAATGATCACATTTTATTTTTGAAAATTTGAATTGAGATTTATCGTTCTTCTTTTGTGAAATAAAATTTGATTGAGGTTGCTTCTTAAAACCTTTCTTCCATGGTCTCCACTTCTTTTGTGTTGTTTTAGTTGCGCTTGTTTTTTTTTGCGATAGCCTGGGCCCATAACCTGTTAGTGTAAGGGCTTGTCATAAAATAATTAAACAAATTAAATACGGTTTTAAACAGATCTTTATTCAGTGATCTTTATTCTACCAAGGCAAGAAAGCAACTGAAACGACACGCGTGGTCAAAAGCATACGCACTTAAGCGACTCACAAGGAGACCCCATATCAGAATTTATGAACAAAACCATAGAGCATTTCGGCGATATAGCATTTATATAAAGTAACCTAATTCACTTCTTTCTATATACTAATCTGATAGAAGTATAATGCTCGTTCGCTTTTTGTACTAATCTTACATGAATTCAACAATAGGAAACGATGTTTTCGTTGAAAACAATATTTACTGAGGTGGAGGGGCTAATTGAACTTGGAATTATGAGAAAATTACAAAATTAGATGAAATTTTAGGAGAAGTTAACTGAATTTAGTTGTATTAACTGTATTGAATGTGGTTAAATTAAATTAAATGTGAATTCAACGGAATTAAAACTCAGTATTCCAGTTTAGAAATTTTGGAAGCCCCTTGTATGGATAAAGTCAAGTACAATTGCCAGCCTGACTGCCACAGTCGAAATTCCTGTTCGATTCTAGCCTTATGAAACACTGAAAAAAATGATTGGTTGAGACAATTAATAAAGAGGTAGGGCCAACCACTTTATTTTATAACATACGCCGCTGCTACCTAAGTGGTTGTGGTACTACTTTTATTTCTAAGAATGGTAGTAGTTGTCCTTACTACGTTACGTGTTGTCGCAAAAACCTCCTTTAAATGTATTATAATGAATCATAGAAATAAACTTTGGGAAGTCCTCAAAGAGTACGGAGTAAATGGAGGGCTCCTACAAGCAATAAAAACAATATATACAGGTAGTAAAGCGAGTGTAAGGGTAAATGGGAAACTGAGTGACTGGTTCGATATTATGCAAGGCGTGAAACAAGGATGCGTTATGTCCTCGTGGCTATTTATCATATTCATGGATAAGTGTCTAAGAACTGCACTCTTCGACGAAGAAGGTGTAAATCTCCAAACAGACAAGGTACGTGGATTAGCTTTCGCAGATGACAAGATTGTTATGGCAGGATCAATCGAGGACTTGCAAAGAATGTTGAATAAACTTAATACAAGCATGAAAAACATGGACCTCAAAATTAATGTAAATAAAACAAAAATCATGGTGTTTGAAGGAAAAAGTGAGAAAACAATATGCAACATTGTCCTAAATGATGAGAGATTAGAACAAGTTGACAAGTACGTATATCTAGGTAGTCTATTCACTAGCGACGGAAAAATAGATGGGGAGTTAGATAGGCGCATAAATAAGGGTAAGCAGGTTATCGGTAGAGCAGGGTCCATTCTCAGAAATAAAAACATATAAAAAAAAAGCTAAAATGGCCATACATAATTCTATATTCGTACCGACTGTACTATACGGTAGCGAGACATGGACCTGTCAAGAAAAGGACAGGAGTAAAATTAACGCGATCGGCATGAAACCTCTGCGCATAATATGCGGGAAAACACTGATGGACAAAGTCCGAAACGAGACCATCCTCAAAGAATGTGGTGCAAAAGAGACAATAGTTGACACATGGGAAAGAAATCAGTTAAGATGGTTCGGACATCTTGAAAGAATGAAAGATGAACGACTGACCAAACAAGTGTATAAAGGTAAAGTAAATGGCAGAATGCCCAGAGGTAGACCGCCGAAAGAATGGTTAGAATCTGTAAATGAGACATTAATCCGTAGAGACATAAGAAGCCATAGAAACACAAGAGCTTGCATGAAAAAATGCATGGACGTGAAGGAAGCTAGAGTAGTATGCCAGGACAGAAAAGTGTGGCGACAAATAGTTTGTAAACAGAGTGACAGTAGAATGAATGACGCCTGAAACAAAGACCTTGGATACTAATGGGCCCAAGTGGAGAACCATACATAACAATTTTGTGAGGCTCTTCACTTGGGGTGATCGCTAGAGAGATTGATCAGCAACCTGGGTCGGAGCAGTGTTGCGGAATAAACGTGTCATTTAAATAAATAACACGAGAATTCCAGATCAATCTAAAATATCTATACCTAACACTTATATACCTATCTACCTCATACCTATATACCTACCTACCGTATACCTATATACCCATATACACACTACTATTTTCCAACCGAGCAAGTCACGCCTACCCCGAAAGGGAAATGGCTTAATGGTATAATATAATAATAAATCGTGAGGGCATTAAATCTATTATTTAAGAACTCTACGGGGAGAGTTTTCTTACTGAAATTATCATTTTTAGTAAGCTTATGTCTTATCAAACTAAGCTGCTAACGTCTTTAGCTTTTTTGAAACAGTGCACTGTTTTCAGGGACAACATCATCGTCCCAAAATTCTTACAGATGAAAAACCATTTGTGAGCATCTAAATCGAAATAAATTCTACATAAAACAAGTTTGCTTCTTTCGGAAGAAAGAATACAACATACCAAATTTGTCTTGCCTTATCAAACACATTCAGATTTGACATTTGGTCTACATTGGACCGCATATCATTTGACCAATCCCAACGGATTAATGATCTCTCCACTCAAAAACAGAAAATAAAATTTGACAAATTACTTGCAGCAAGGCACACACCACTAAGTAACAAAGTACAAAACATCTCTAACGATCCTCTCAGCAATGAAATGATTTCAGCCTTATCTGAAGGATATAATTTTGCAGTGGCTCCCTCCAAAATCTCGGAAGAAGAAATCATCAGTAATTTGGAGTTCACAATATATACCCTTTCATATTTCATCAATATATCCAACTTCCCAGATCAAACTCAACAAAAGAAGAAAAAACAACAATTAAAGACATCAATCGGAATGAATACATGATAATATAACCCGCAGACAAAGGCAATACAACAGTAATAATGAAAAAGACGACTATAACAACAAAATCATGAACCTTCTAACTGACAATACATATAAAAACTGAAAAAGACCCCACAAAAACAATATTCAGCAAAACAAAAACCCTTCTAAAAGACTGTAAACTTCACAGCAAAACAATATGTAAATTAATACCTACTAATCCGATCTCTTCAAAACTGCAATAAACTCACCAACTTACAACTTGACTTGCTTTCTCGCCAAAGACCCGAATCCTTTCACAGGAAACTATATCATACACATCCAAAATTTTTTTGATTTTATCAGAAAGATACAACAGATTCACATTCAACCTCAAGACATGCTAGTGAGTTTCGACGTATTATCTCTCTTTACAAAAGTACCAATCTCTGATACAATCTATATAATTAAATCCTTTCTCTTTCAATCACGAATTATACGAACAAACCTCAGGAGCAGCAATGGGATCTCCAATTTCACCTGTAGTAGTCTACATCTTTATGGAATATCTGGAAACTAAAATCTTCAACCAATCCAACCTTAAACAAAAATTTTGGTGCCGTTACGTTCATGACACTTTTGTCGTCTGGAGACATGGACTAGATGAACTGCACAAGTTTTCCGATTTCATCAATCGATCACACCCTAATATTCAGTTCATCATGGAAATTGAACAAAACGGAAAATTGCCTTTCTTGAACGTAATAGCTTACAAAAGATTTGATAACACATTAGGACATGAACTTCTGCCTCTATCTCTCCCACTACGAAATTCTTCTGGATACCTCTGTGGCGACACTAATCAGCGTGAGCACAAGGTCACTCATGTATTTTATATGGATAACCTGAAGATCTATTCCTCTGGTAAAAGCTACCTTCAAAATGCTATAAATATCGTCAAGAAGTACACAGGAGAGATCGGGATGGACTTTGGAATGGACAAGTGTGCCAAAATTAATCTGAAGAAAGAAAAGATTACTGGCGTTCCCAAGGACCTTGAGCTTGTGGATATAAGTGTTATTAGGCATCTTAATACTGGAGAGACCTATACATACCTGGGCGTTCCTCAAAACTGCATTCAGGACGTAACATCAGTGAAGGAGTCTGTCCGAAGCAGATACAAGCATCTTCTTCGACAGATTTGGTCTTCCGATCAGTCGGCGTTGAACAAGGTATCCGCGACTAACATGCGTGCCGTCTCGGTTCTAATCTACTCGTTTGGGGTGGTTCAATGGACGAAGAACGAACTTGAGGCCCTTGCTATCACCACACGTAAGATCATGCATATGCATAAAAGCTTGCATATCAATTCGTCAGTTCCGCGATTATACATTTTACGCTGTCA
This sequence comes from Andricus curvator, assembly GCA_932195095.1. Classification (NCBI taxonomy): domain Eukaryota; kingdom Metazoa; phylum Arthropoda; class Insecta; order Hymenoptera; family Cynipidae; genus Andricus; species Andricus curvator. The sequence goes on along the minus strand of CAKNYM010029270.1, from coordinate 4,224 downwards.
AGGCGGACGCGGACTTTTCAATTTCCAGTGTCTTCATAACCGAATAGTTCTAAGTACAGCTTACATCGTTGCGAATGGCAGAGATAATATCCTGAAAATGGTAAGGAACCACGAGATGATTGGCGAGGGAGCGTTCCTTTACAAAGCCCCGGAGCAAGCGGCCGAGACCCTTGGCCTGAATTTTAACATCAGAATTGAGGAAAGTGCATTACTCCATCTAGATGCTTTACTTCTAAAAGCCGAAGTGAAGAAAGCAGAGGTTGAAAAATTTCGCCAACAGCTACTCGACAAGAAAATGCACGGAAACTTTCACAGAAATGTAGAAAAACAGGCCTTGTCAAAGGAGCAAACTTTTACTTTCCTCAGATCATCAGGGCTTAATTCAGGTACAGAGGGTTTCATTTTTACATGCCAGGAGGGTGTCCTTTCCACCTTAGCATACCATGACCGCATTTTATGTCAAGAAGTTCCCAGTGATAGGTGCAGAGCACGTCATGCACACGCTGAGTACCTAGAACACATACTATCGTGGTGTCCGACCCATGCAGGAACGACGTATATCTACAGACATAATGCGGCCCTAAGAGTGCTTTATTACTATCCTTGTCGCTCTTACGGTGTTGGCCGCGACCCTGCCCTGCAGAGCGCTCGAAGGGAGATGGAGTCAATTGTCCAAAACGAGAAGTGCCCAATTGTCTGGAACTACGATTTTCGGACAGCAGTCTCCGTTGCTCACTCAAGGCCTGGCATGGTTCTCCAAGACTTCGAGAAACGAACTATATTCGTGATCGAATTCTCGGCTCCGTCCGAATACAACATCACTGCCAAAGAGAAAGAAAAGGAGGAAAGGTATCAAGATCTTAAAAGGGAGCTGCAACGACTGTACCCAAAATATTCGGTACAAGTAATTGTCCTCGTGATAGGTGCTCTCGGAGGTGCGAAACTATCACTGGTTCGTAACCTTGAAGCCATACCGGCGTACCAAAAATATGCCAAGGCATTTGCCATAAGTGTAATTTACCGCGGTTCTACTGGAAGCCGGTGTCATTTTTTAGATGGCAGTTGCTCTTAGTGGGACCCAGCGGTGGTTGTTTACCCCTTTTTTTAAACTAGATATAGATATATATATATATCGCGATTTTCACTTTATTCGTTACATTTTTCAATTTTTATATTTATACATTATCCATATAATCTTTCTAACCTCGTTCCACACCTTTCCCTCGTTTCCTCACCCAGCCATCATTCATCAGCATAAAATAAACACCCACGATAAATGAAATATTCATCCTGCTTGATCTTCTCTTCATTTAAGCTAATATTCTTGTATACTGTTTTATTCACTTTAAGCTTTGAAACGATATTCTTTGTACTGAACTTTAATCTGCTCAACATCATCTGCAAACCATCCTCTAGTTCCGCTGCATGTAACAACCTCGTCATTTTCAGAAAAATGGTATTAATTTTCAGTAAATTACTAGCACAAGACAATTGATTCCTTTTTGTTACAAAAATATGTTTTTCTAAATTCACTAAAATCAAGTTCTGAAATTTGTTGTAAATATTTTAATAAACTCGCCATTTTTAATTGTTCACTATTGTAAATAGAAGAATTTTTTTATTTTATTTCAAATGGACCACTGCTATGGGTCAATCGATTTTTTTTACATGAAAAATATTTGTTATTCATATATTAAGGTAATATTATGAAAATGAAAATAGTGTTTATTACCAATATAAACAATATTACACCTAAAACCTATTTTATATGTATACAGTATGCCTACAATTAAATGTTTAATTTATTTAAACGCATTTAAATTATTTAAGTTATTTAAATATTGACATTATGTTTCAATTGAATTATGAAATGTAACTTAAATTAATTATTTCATTATTAATAAAAATAAATTAACTTTTTTTTCGGTTCATTTAAAAAAACTTATAAATACTGAATTAGGTAATATTGGTTTTTCAAAAGAGCGCGGTTGTTACAAAACACGGTAAAAAGGCTTACAAAGACCTGACAAATTACTTCAATAGAAAATTTGCATTAATTTAAAGAATATTTTTATTCAAAAGTTTAGGATCTTTAAGCATTTGATGGGGACGTTTTTTTTAAATTGATGTGCTTACTACTTATTTCAGACAGTTCGAAAATCACACTTTAGAATACTACATTTGAACGAGTTGCCACTAATGATATGACGTCCATTATTCTCGAACGATCTTCTGGAAGATGAATAATGATTAATATTATTTATATTAATATATATATATATATATATATATATGTATGTATCTTTCATATCGTTCCCAATATGTTTCAGTCTATACGTGATAGTTCAACATGACGTTTGATTACGAGTAGATCACAGTAACTTCTTGGAAGCATTCAACCTAAACATTTTCATAAGAGTTTCTCACTTTAAAATAATCACATATATTCTGTGGCTTTTACCTATATTGTTAACAAATGCTGAGACACTAGATAGATACAAAGAATTGAATTCGGCATGCGCTTTTTCCAAGAACACTGATTACCCATTACTGACAAAGACGAACAAATGAACCAAATAAATTTAACTTCAGGAAAACCTCATTTTTTAATGTTTCGGTTTTTGTTATTGTTAACTAGCAAAAACTGTACATACAAAAAATTTGCTTTAATTTTTGAAAAAAAGGACACTTTAAAAAAGTTTGGTATCCAAAGCGCAAACAGAAGATATTAACTGATTTCAATGCTTTTTATTAGATTAGATTTTTTATTATTTAGATGAGAGTAAAATAATTCTTTTTAATGATAATAATAATTAAAGCTTCGATAGAGATAAAGCTGGATCAACGAAAAACTGTTTTGCTCGAATCATTGTTGAAACTGTGAGCATACGTTTATATACTTTGTTGTAAGACATAATTAAAATATATGCTACGACATAAAAAAGAAAATCCTTGGGCAAAAATCTTTTATCATACTGTCAGCGAGTTTTTATTAAAAGTATATTTGTTAATAAAACGTTATTTATGCCAAGGCTTCAATTTCCTGTCATATATTTGAAAAGTTTTTTAATTTAAGTTCAAGATTTTACATGATTTTAAAGTATGAGCACTGAAGAGTTTGTTTGTATTTTTTCATCTAAATCTACCTTGCTACAATAAATACAGCTTTGGGTGATGTTTCATGAATTGAAGAGAAAAAAGGGCTTAATTTCGTGAACTGACGTTTTTTTCATATTTAGTTCATGAGGCATTTCACGTCAAATGCCCTAACCCGAAAATCAAAGCAGTTAACTGCATTTGAGGTGATTATTATCATTAATTACAATTCTTAAACAATTTGTCCTGCAAAAATGAAAAGATCATATTCAATGAAGATTCGAACAGTTTTCGTCGATTATCTCGACTTCTTTTATTTCGCAGTTTACCGTGTTCTTATAAAATACGGCTAGGCGGACTTAAAACGCAGTAAAAATTCCAGGCAGAAAATTTATACATAGTCAGAATTATTATATATAATTTCTTCCACTATGTATAAACTATATTAAATTTTTCTGTCTGGGATGGAAAAACTCTTGTCAATATTTCAAGGTTTTTCTTAATTATATGATTAAATATACAAGATACACATTTCATAATGATTTTGCTGAAGCCTGATGACGTATTATTTGTTCATATTTGACTTACGAACATTCATTATCACTATTTCAAGCTTTATCTTATACATACGAATTAATATGCGTGGCATAAATTTCATCAATTTTACATTCTCATCAGAGGAGGTATTAGATTTGTGCAAGATTCGACCCCCCCCCCCTTCCCCCGTTTTTGTAAAAATTCTCACGTTTCGAGACCCACTGAACCCGAAAAACAGGTTTTTACGAATGTTTCTGTATGTCTGTCTGCCAGTGAGCATGATAACTTTTGAAAGAACTGACAGATTGAATTGGCCTTTGGTATACTCTTTCAGTGTCCTAAACTGAAGGTCAAATTCGTTATCCAGCCATTTTGGATGCAAATTCAAAAAGTTAGAGCATTTTCAAAATTCCTGAGACCATTTTTTTCAAGATTTGAAAATTCTATGTACGGTTATTTGTATAACTCGGAAATTCGAACAATTTATCGTCACAACTTTTTTTGATGAAAACAAAATTATCAGAGTTATATTATTATTATTATTGATTAGCGATTCGAACTCGAAAGTTCATCGCCTCATCTACCCGAAAC
>CAKNYM010029269.1:905-15339 GCA_932195095.1 Andricus curvator | reverse complement strand
AATGTGTGATTGACTACATAATATCTGGTAGACCGTTTACGGAAAGGGTTCGAAAGTTCGCCCAAGAACTAAGGATCTTGAATCACACACTAAACAAGTCAAAGCTGCTGACAATCAAGCAGCATATTGTTGACAAAATACGGCTGTTATCTGACGCAAGGAGGAGAATACAGAAGAGGGAGAGATGGATCAGGGAGAATCAACAGTTTCTCGCTGACCCATCGCGCCTCTTCAGCGATCTACCTGTTTCTGTAAAAAAATCCAGCCAAGCCCAAGGAGGTAGAGACTTTTTGGAGAGAGGTGTACAAGATCCCGAAAACACTAGAGTTGAAAGAAGATACTGAAAATATCATCCGCCTCAAGGAGTTTTGCGACAGCCTCATAAAATCTGAGGAGGAATGTCCATCAATCACTGCCGAAGAGGTGAAAAAAGCACTTAGAGGCACGAAGAACTTTTCCGCTGCTGGACCAGATTGTATCAAGAACTTTTGGTGGAAGAAGTTTACTTTTACACACCAACATTTGGCCCGCATATTCACCTCATATTTAAAGTCGGAGACGCCCATTCCGCAGTGGCTGGTGTTAGGACGCACTATACTCCTTCCAAAAAAGGCAACTTGTCCAACCCAGAGAATTACAGGCCGATAACTTGTTTGAACACGCTGTATAAGATCTTTACAGCTGTCCTCAACAACAGGATTGTTCGACGAATTGAGCCTGTATGGCGAGAGATGTACGAACAACGTGGCTCGAAAAAAGGTGTAGCAGGCTGTCGAGAGAATCTGCTGATTGACAGGTGTGTCTGTAAAGACGCTGCAGCCTATCAGCGCGTCCTGTCAATGGCCTGGATTGACTACCGGAAAGCTTTCGATTCAACCTCTCATAGACTTATCATCTGTCTGTTGGAAAGCTTGAAGGTACATCCACACATAGTGAGATGCATAGAGAGATTGATGCCTCTTTGGAAAACTAGATTTATTATCTCATCTAGAAATTATCGTGTGACAACGAACAACGTCACCTTCCAGAGAGGCGTCTTTCAAGGTGATACCATGAGCCCTTTGCTTTTTTGCATCACACTTTTGCCTCTATCTCTCGCACTACGAAATTCTCCTGGATACCTCTGTGGCAACACTAATCAGCGCGAGCATAAGGTCACTCATGTATTTTATATGGATGACCTGAAGATCTATGCCTCTGGTAGAAGCAAACTTCAAACTGCTATAAATATTGTCAAGAACTACACAGGAGAGGTTGGGATGGACTTTGGCTTGGACAAGTGTGCCAAAATTTATCTGAAGAAAGGAAAGATTACTGGCGTTCCCAAGGACCCTGAGCTTGTGGATATAAGTGTTATCAGAGATCTTAATACTGGAGAGACCTATACATACCTGGGCGTGCCTCAAAACCGCATTCAGGACGTAACATCAGTGAAGGAGTCTCTCCGAAGCAGATACAAGCATCTTCTTCGACAGATTTGGTCTTCCAATCTGTCGGCGTTGAACAAAGTATCTGCGACTAACATGCTTGCCGTCCCGGTTCTACTCTACTCGTTTGGGGTAGTTCAATGGACGAAGAACGAGCTTAAGGCCCTTGATGTCATTACACGTAAGGTCATGCATATGCATAAAAGCTTGCATATCAATTCGTCAGTTCCGCGATTATATATTTCACGCCGTCAAGGTGGACGCGGACTTCTGAATCTCCAGTGTCTTCATAACCGGATTGTTCTAAGTACAGCTTACATCGTTGCGAATGGCAGAGATCCTCTCCTAAAGATGGTCAGGAACCACGAGATGATTGGCGAAGGAGCGTTCCTTTACAAAGCCGCAGAGCAAGCGGCCGAGACCCTTGGCCTGAATTTTAACATCAGAAGTGAGGGAAGTGCATTACTTCATCTAGATGCTTCACTTCTAAAAACCAAAGTGAAGAAAGCAGAGGTTGAAAATTTTCACCAAGAGCTACTCGACAAGAAAATGCACGGAAACTTTCACAGAAATGTAGAAAAACAGTCCTTGTCGAAGGAGCAAACTTTTGCTTTCCTCAAATCATCAGGGCTTAATTCAGGTACAGAGGGTTTTATTTTCGCATGCCAGGACGGTGTCATTTCCACCTTAGCATACCGTGAGCGCATTTTATGTCAAGAAGTTCCCAGTGATAGGTGCAGAGCGTGTAATGCACACGCTGAGTACCTAGAACACATACTATCAGGGTGTCCGACCCACGCGGGAACGACGTATATCTATAGACATAATGCGGCCCTAAGAGTGCTTTATTACCATCTTTGTCGCTCTTACGGTGTTGGCCGCGACCCTGCCCTGCCGAACGCTCCAAAAGAGATAGAGTCGATTGCCCGAAACGCGAAGTGCCAAATTTTCTGGAACTACGATTTTCGGGCAGCAGTCTCCGTTGCGCACTCGAGGCCTGACATTGTTCTCCAAGACTTCGAGAAACGAACTATATTCGTGATCGAATTCTCGGCTCCGTCCGAATACAACATCACTACAAAGGAGAAAGAAAAAGAGGAGAGGTATCAAGACCTTAAAAGAGAGCTACAACGACTGTACCCAAAATATTCGGTACAAGTAATTGTCCTTGTGATAGGTGCTCTTGGAGGTGCGAAACTATCACTGGTTCGTAACCTTAAAGCAATACCCGCGTGCCAAAAATATGCCAAGGCACTTGCGAGATGGATGCAGGAAGCTGTCATCCTTGGGTCGCTTCGTGTCCTCAAGACACACGAGGGTTTCGCCGGCCTGTCGTTGTGATTTTGTCGTTGCCTATGACCACCCATCTCACGGTTGTGAGACGTGGCCATAGGTGTGATTTACCGCGGTGCTACTGGGGGCTATTGACATTTTGTCGGATGGCAGTTGCTCTTAGTGGGACCCTGCGGTGGTTGTTTAACTTTTTTTTCAAATTATATATATATATATATATATATATATATATATATATATATCCACTTTTTATTGATTTATAAATGAGCACATTTTTCAATAAACTTACTTCATTAGGATAATACTTATCTAAATTTCGTCTCCTGACTATTACAATTGTTAACCAATAATAATAATTGGTTGAGACATGAGTATTGTCGACATTTGTATAAAATGTGTTTAAAAAATTTATAGAACGTGTATAGACTTGTTTTACTCCCACCTTTGAAGCTATCATAACTATCCCTTCCCCCTTTTATATAAAAACCTTGCATGGCCAGTCAAGAGCTACACAACTTCTCTGAATCTTTAGAGCAAAACATACAATGTCGCAAACTATGGGTGATGTTCAAAAAGTTATTGAAAATTTTTCTTCAACTACTGCTAGTACTACGTCTAAAAAAAGAGTTCATATGACTGAGGTGGAACCGTCACGCAAGTCAAACAGGCATCTGATTTTGACTACACTCTACACACTCAATAACTCCTGTAGTAAAAACGCAATTGTTGGACTCGAAGTGCAGTCAGACGGCAGTTTTCATCCCATTATAAAAATGGTGTCCAACAAGTTACAAGGAATCACTTTTGGGGCAACAACATGGTCCAAATTCCAGGAGCAGTTTGATGTCATAAGTGCTTACTTTGAAAATGAGGGATATTTATCATCAGACAAAGAGTCGCTCAATATTAACGATTACGAAGTGAAATTCACGACGTCCTTCGGGGAGAAAACTATTCTTTTTGACAGAATAGCTTCTCCTGATTGTGAAAATAGTGAACATGATGGAAATTCATGTGAAAAAAAAAAGTTTTTGTGCCTGCAGTAGTTATGAAAAAAGCTAGTTTCATTGGTTTAAAAAATATTATGTTGCGTGCGAATGAGTATTTTGGAATGCTGCAAGCTCTACGCATTTTAGTAGAAGATTATATGTTTCGAATTGTACAGTTATTAACAGAACATTGTATTTCTATGAAAATAGCCGAACCACCCGAGAATTTTATTTTTGAGTTAACGAATCATGAAAAGTGTGAAGAGTTTAAAAATGTAATGTATGAATATTTATCGTCGAAATTCAACGATTATTACATTGATATTTTTTATCATGAGATCGGCGGGGTACTGTTGACCTATGTGACTTCTACTGTAAAACAAAATATTCTGAAAAGAATCACATTCAACTAATCATGTTAAATTATTATAAAAAATTATTATATATATATATATATATATATATATATACATATATGTATATTTATTTAAAAGACATTTTCCCAACGCTAGTCTATAAGTTAAACCTACGAAAACATAAAAATTATTCAGGTGATAAATTGAAAAATACAGACATTGTAAATTCTATGGTCTTAACTTATACTGACCTAGCAGTCCGGATAAGTACGTATGGAAAGTGAAAGATCACTGGAAACCGTATAATGAGATCTCTGAAATTTTCGTCACATAGGGCATTGTAAAAGTGAATGTACGCATCACGAGATTTTAGTCATGACCTTGAATTCTATATGGAAAGTGAAAGATAGTTAGAAGCCGTATAGTGGGCTCCCTGAAATTTTCGTCAAATAGGTCAGTGAAAAGTGATTGCATCATGACACATTAGTCAATTAAATACTTATGTACGTAACATGCTGCCTGGGCGAGGGGGTCGGCGCCATAGTGCGGTAAGGGGCGTTAAGGAGTAGTGGAGGGGGTGTCTGCCCATAGTGGGGCCCTACTAATCCCATAGGAATTTGAAAGAATTGTTAATCCAATGTAAAGACATTCATTGAGAGAAAATTATGTTTCTATACTCTGAGATCCATTAAAGAATACACGAAGTTTGGTCGAGGAGCTTATCTCGCGCAAAACTCCATGATGTGGTAGAGAGAAGGAACGAGATGAATCCAGAAAAAGTTATATTTCATAACAGATTTTAACTCCCTTTCTTAGAAATACTCTGCATTAAATTTACGTCAAACTTAAGGAAAGCGATTTTTCATTAAAAAAAATATTGCTGTGTTAATGAATGAAGCAAGGAACATAGGTAATAGCTAAGTATTTATTTTCATTAGAGAGAAAACAATGAAAATTAATCTAAATTAGTTAATTTGATTGCAAAGATATTCACCAAATGTAAATAATTTGTCTAATTGATAAAAATATTGTTATAAGAACATTTTATAAACAAATATGAGATTTTTACTGTTTACCAGCACCACATTTTTTATTTTCATTGAAATCAAAAGGGAATCAATAGATAGTATTATTCAATGAATAAAATTTGAAATAACTGAATATTTATAATTGTTATAAGCAAAATACGTAAACAAATCGTCAAAATTTCATTTTTCGGTCCACAATTTTTTCTTCTATCACACAGTAGTATGAAGTACTAAGAGGTACTACATTAATTAAAATTTTAGTTTTTAGTTATTGAGTATAATTGTTATTAACGAAACACGTGAAAAAATTATAAAAGTTTCCATTTTTTTTAACAAATTTTTTTTCAATTACACAATAGCATCAAGATCTGTCGAATCTACATAGGTATAAACTTTCACTTGCCTAAATTTACCGTTTTTATGACAAAAAAGTGATTTTTTGGCAAACACTCACTGTGAAACACTGCAAGGTGTTTTCAGGGATGTTAGCTATTTATATAAATTTGTTCTGCATTGTTATTTTTAATTGTTATAAACAATAATAGAAATATTTTATTTTGATCGCAAAATTTTTTTAACAAATAGTCCCAGCTGTCATCACGATATTTTCTAATAATGGAAGTTTATTTTTTAATTATTACTCTTAATAATGGTTCGGTTTACAAATAATATATCAGCATTTGCACTTTTGTTTTGAAAAGCAGAATTCTGCTCACCTCAGAGACCGAGCGAATTTTAGACTAGGTATACTTTCAGTTTTGTTTTAATAAAGCTGCAGATCTAGGATGCAAGATTTTGGCGGTCATCTTCCTCAGGTCACTTTTTTCAAGGTATATCATAAGGTTTTGTAAGTTTTTATTACTTTAGACCCATTAATTGAAATTTACGTACTGAGGCTGGCATGTAGAACCATGCGTATTCGCGAATAAAAATTTCAGCAGTTTCAAAAGCGAGTTCTTCGAATTTCAAAGGTTCGAGATCTTCACCGGATGCGAATGCTTCAAGGATTACGTAAAAGTTTTCTATGCCTACTTTTATTGTTGTTGTAGAATCATTTTTAAGCTCGCTAAAATTTTTTTAAAGTTTTTGACAAAGTAATGTTGAAGTAATGAAACTGTGAGTCCACTCTAAGAATTCACTTGCCTGGCCTCTGGCCTATTGCAACTAATCTGCTCTTCGTCCACTGTTATTATTACGTTTTTCTACCTAGAGACCTACACCCTAAATCTTTATTACTTAAGAGTTGGGGTCTTATTGTTCTGCCACTATCGTTAGGGTAGTGGCAGTTAAGGTAGTGGTAGTAGGTCACCAACAAAATTCGTCTCGGCGAGGTTTATTGCACTCGTCCTAAAGGCTTCACCTTTTAACCTACCGTTATACTTAAACTAGAATTATCAGTTATTCCCCATTTGTCAAACCATTTTTTTATAGTAAATTTTTGACTATTTTAGTTCTTCTTTTCCAGATTCATTCTGAAAGGTTTAAAGTATACTCTGTACAAATTTCACTTCACACAAATTTAACCAAAGCGTGCAATAGGTCTGCAAATATTGCAATTTTGGTAGAATTCTCCTTATTGTATAATAATTGTTACATAATCTTTCTGAAATATGGGAAGTTGACAAAGTCCATCTTGAAATCTCGGAGAACAAATAACTCCAAGATTGAATATATTGGTTCATAACTTCTTATGAAAAATCGAACTTGAAAAAGAAGTTGTATTTTTACGTGTTAAACTCCATAAGAGGAACAGTTGCTTTTAGCGAGCTGAAAAATGACTCTGCAGCAAAACAAATAATGGGCATATTGTAATTTTGCCTAGGCTATACGAATTTCTAGTCGCCCATGCACATTTAAACAGTTGTTTTTTTTGGACCACTCTAATATACACTGTTCATTTTTTAGTAAATGGATGCAGCAGATTCAGAAAACATGAAAAATGTATCGTTTTTATCAGTTCAGTCGACCTGGAGCCTACAATATTCAAGCGGTTTGTTTAAAAATTTCTGAATTAATTGACGTGTATTGAAATTCCATACATGGAAAACAGACTGGAAAGATAACAACTTTTTAATGACACGTGCATGATTTCAGCCCTTTTCGACGCCTATGAAGCGGAGCTAAAGCTTTAAGTTTTACTTCCCAGGGAGCAAAAAGTACCTTTTACTCCCTAGGGACTGAAAAGTGATGTCAGAGGTGAATAATGAAAACTAAACATCTACGAGCTCGCATTTTAGAATTCTCAGCCCACTCACCGTAAAAACCGTAAAAACTATGAGGAAATTTTGGTTGCAGATAATAGAATTTTGCGGTTATTTATAGAAAGTTACCATATATAACTGATCAAATTACCGTAAATTACCGAAAATTTTCATAAATTTCCGGAAATTCATGTAAATTTTTTAAAATGAATTTTGGGTGATTCATGGTAAGTTACCATATTTACCTGTAAAATTAGCACAAATGACAGAAAATTTTCATAAATTTCCGGACATTTATGGAAATTTTTTTAAATGAATTTTGGGTTAATAATGGCAAGTTACCATATTTACCGGTAAAATTAACATGAATGACCGAAAATTTTAATAAATTTCTGGAAATTTATGGAAATTTGTTTGAATGAATTTTGGGTAATTTATGGTAAGTGAGCATATGTACCGGTAACGGTGACGGATAGAATCTACGTAACTCGCGCTGACAAATAGAATGTACGCAACTCACAGTAGCGGATAGAAACTACGTAATTTCATTTTTTCGGATTTTGAGTTACCGTCAGAAACTCTTGGAGTGTGTTGAAAGCCGTGATAAAAACGCTTCAATTTTTCTATTGATTGATTTAAAGCCTATTAATTAATAAATAACAAATTCACGCAACTCGTTTTTGCAAGTGGATTCCGTGATGAAAGTACGTAACTCGGCTAAAATAGTTCTGCCCTTCACCTTGGCGCCAGTTTTTCTGTCGTTGACTTGCATGGATTACAAAAAACCTAATCTCAAGCGAAGTAATATAATCGGATTTTATGTAGATCAATATTTATAATTTATAAATATTTTTGTATTAAAGACGAAGCTTACATAATATGAAAGTCCTGGCGGAGAAGGAAAAGTCGATTGAATTTGAAACTTCTAAAAAGTTCGAGGTTAGGTCAAGCAACACACTATTGAAGTTACATGGAAAACATCACTAACTGTTTTAAACATAAAGTTCAGGTGATACTTCATTTTGCGATGATTATAGGATCACTAGGAACACATTATTATATCTGAAATAACTACACTTCAATTGTGAAGACTAATTAAACTTTCAAAACGGTTTTCTAAAAACTTGCATTTTGTTACTTGCGTAGTTTCTACCCGCTACCGTGAGTTGCGTACTGTCCATCCGTCCCAAAGAGTTGCGTAGATTCTATTTGCCAGCGCGAGTTACTTAGATTCTATCCGTCACCGTGAGTTGCGTACTTTCTTTTAGGACCCATCGATATGACCGAAAATTTCCGCAAATTTATAGACATCTTTAAATTGAATTTTGGCCAATTTATGGTAAGTTATCATGAATCACCTCTAAAATTACCGTAAATTACGAAACATTTCCGGAAATTTTTTTATTGAATTTTTGATAATTTGTAATAAGTTAACGTAAATTTCATGCTTCTTTATTAAAAATATATTATCGACAGAGATCATGACTGTATTTTGAGAAATGTCCATTTTTAATATTCAGGCATATAGCTAGAACTAACAAAAAGTCGCAGAAAAAATCTAAAGGTCTCCTTGGATGCGTCTTGGCCATATCTCTAGGACTTTTTTTAATCATGACTAAAAAATTATTATTTAAACAATTACATTGTTTATAATATTAATCAATTGTTTAAACATTTATTGAACAACAATTTATCTCAAACGACAAGCAGATGTCGTTACTCGAATATAATAGAATCCAAATAAATTTTGCAAAATGAAAAAACTGCAATTTAACCATTGTTTTTACCCCCTCGACTCTCACTGGAAAAATCCTTTGAATATGGATTTTAATATTCGGTTATATAGTTGGAACTAACTGAAAGTCGCAGAAAAAATCTAAAGGTATCCTTGGATGCGTCTTGGCCATATCTCTACGAGTTTTTTTAATCATGACCAAAAAATTATTATTATTCAAACAATGACATTGTTTATAATATTTATCAATAGTTTAAACAATTATCGAACAACAATTTATCTCAAACGACAAGCAGATGTTGTTACTCGAATATAATAGAATCCAAATAAATTTTTCAAACTGAAAAAAGTCCAATTTAAACATTGTTTTTACCCCCTCCACTCTCTCTGGAAAAATCCTCTGAATATGGATTTCAATTTTCGGGCATATAGCTAGAACCAACAAAAAGTCGCAGAAAAAATCTAAAGGTCTCCTTGGATGCGTCTTGGCCATATCTCTAGGAGTTTGTTTAATCATGAAAAAAACATTATTATTTAAACAATGACATTGTTTATAATATTTATCAATTGTTTAAACAATTATTGAACAACAATTTATCTCAAACGACAAGCAGATGTCGTTACTCGAATATAATAGAATCCCAATAAATTTTTCAAAATGAAAAAACTGTAGTAGACAACTGTGTAGACAAGTTGCTGGATGGTGCGTAACGCCAAATAAGGTGATGAGGATAGTCCAAATGTAACGGTGGTCATCCGATACTCTCGGATTGGCTCACTTGTGGGGTCGAACCTCCACAAAATGCGTTGGCAGTCTTGATCTTCAGGATAAATCTTGATTTGAAGAAACATCTTTTCAATGTCAGCTGAAAAGACCATGGCAAACATTCGCCATCGAAGTAAGATGTCCGAAAGCTCTGAATGCAATTTCGGTCCAGTGTGTTGGTAGTCGTTGAGAGATGAGCCGGTCGAAGTTCGATGCGAGCCATTAAAAACTACTCTGAGTTTTGTGGTAGTACTTGTTTCCTTAAACACACTGTGATGAGGTAGATATACACGGGGTACATTTGGAGACAAGGTTGAATCTGCTAATTCCATGTGACCTAGAGAGATATAGTCAGACATAAACTTAGCGTAGGCAGCACGAAGATCCGGATTCTTGAGTAGTCGACGTTCCAACTTGAGAAAGAGTAATTCAGATTGAGCTCTGGAGACTCCTAGTTCGCTGATAGGTCCTTTGAGGGGTAGGCGAACAATGTAGCGTCCATCAAAATCACGAAGATGCGTTGTCTCATATCGTTGTTCACAAAACTGCTCTGCTGTAGTCAGTAATGCAGATGCAGGTAGAGCTACCTCCTCTTGTTCCCAGAAGCGTTGAAGTTGAATTGATAAGGCGTCCTCGATTGCACATGACATGCTGATAACTGGTCTGGATTGAACCGTTTGACCTTGATCCTCATCGATTATCACTTTACGCGTTGAGCCAGTGGGTTGTCCTGTAAGAATCCAACCCATCGTTGTGTCCTGTGCAACTACTCTGTTGTCTGGCCGAGACATTAAGCCTGGCCGTATGATGAGTGCATAGATTTCAGCTCCAAGTAAGAGATGGATAGCTGAGTTCGCACTAGGTTTCGGATCAGCCAGATCAAGCCCATTTAATTCGGGCCAGGGTTGAGGGGCGACTCGATGTGTCGCTGTGTAATTGCTGAGTCGAGGTATAACCAGAGCCTCTGTCTCCAGAGTGAAGCGGGAAGGCAATCGCGATAAGATGAGAAGATTGACTATACCCTTTGATACTCCAGATTTAGAAGCTCCAACACCGGAGATATGGAGGGATGCGAACCGACGAGGTCATCGAAGACGCTGTGTGAGGATTTCTGAAATAAAATTACCCTCCAAACATGGATCTATCATACAACGTGCCTGGGTGTAGCGTCCATCCTTGCTCTTAACAACTACAAGTGCTGTTGCGAGCAGGCTTGGCCCAAAGGCACTAGAGGTAACATGAGAATTTACTAGTTGTCATGCCGGGTTCCCGACGTTCCTTGAATTGCTGAGCGTGGAAGGTCCAGAGACAGATCTGTTTGGATTCAGTTCCTGGTGATGATGCTGCGTCATGAATGAAGGTATGATGACGACCATGACAGGTACGACACACCTTATTAGAGCGACAGTCTCCAACTGTATGTGGTCCAAAACAGTTCTAACATATGCCCCTCGAATGGACGAATTCTTGGCGCTGAGGAAGAGATTTGGCCTTGAATCCTTCGCAGAAAACCAAGTAATGACTCTTCTGACAGAGGGTGCAGCTAACGTTAGGTGAAGGTTTTCTGTCAGGCTTTTTTGAAGCATTATGTGCCTTCACGGAAGAATTCGATTTGTTATGTTTTGAAGAACTCATCGAGGATGATGAGATTGTTGTTGTCTGAGGACTAGCTGAATGGCCCATGGACTCAAGTGCCTTGAATCTGGTCGTCAGAAATGTCTTGAGCTGATCAAACGTCTGTGGTTTCACTTCTCCTCCAATAGAAGTTTCCCAGTCCCGGCGAGACTGCTGATCCAGTCGTTGAACTGTGATGTAGGTCAACCAATCACCCAATTTTTCGACGGGACGTTTAAGTGCAGTCAAGGCACGGATGGCTTCTGTCACTCCATGCAGAAGCTTCTTCAACTCAGAGGCAGATTCTGTAGATACCGACTGTAGAGAACATAAAGCGTCTATCTGAGAACTCACCAACAAACGAGTATTTTGATATGTTTCTGTTAGTAAATCCCATGCTCGGGTGAAGTTCTCAGCAGTAGTAGGAATGTTGCTGAGGAGATGAGCAGGTTCACCAGATAGACTTGTTTTCAAATAATGAAATCTTGCAACGTTTGTTGTTTTCGGATTTGCCACGACAATTGCATTAAATAAATCACGGTAATTCGGCCAATCCAAATAATTTCCCGAAAATTTGGGAAGCTGGATCTTCGGAAGGTCTGGACGTGATTCGCTTGTTGAACTGAGTCTCCTTGATCATCCCTAGAAGCTGGTCGTCGATCATAGGCATCCATTTTGTCCAAAAATTTACCCATCTCGACTAAATAAAGTTCCTCCGTTTCACTAAAAATGTCTTTACAGAAGTACGGCGACTTCTCATCCTCCTTTGTATATAAAGAGAGTACCTCTTGATGCTTCTCCTGAAATTGAACCTACTTCTTAACTAGATTCTGCATGCGAGCCTTGCATGCTCCACGTGTAAGATTAGCAGCACATAATTTTTTTAAATTGACATAAGCCCGTGAAATAATACCGCTCAATTTGATTTGTTGGTCGATCA
Source organism: Andricus curvator (assembly GCA_932195095.1). Classification (NCBI taxonomy): domain Eukaryota; kingdom Metazoa; phylum Arthropoda; class Insecta; order Hymenoptera; family Cynipidae; genus Andricus; species Andricus curvator. Next base: position 2,990 of record CAKNYM010029269.1, on the reverse strand, counting down.
GTTCGTCAATTTCCTCTTCAGTCATTTTGAATGGTAAGAAGTGAATAATTCGAGGAAAAGAACACAAGGAAGGAGAACCAACAATATGCAAGTCGAAGAGAGCATACAGGCCTAAATATGCAAACTGGTAATCAAGAACCAAACATTGACAGGTATAGCAATGAAATAATTTGAAATGAAAATTCAAATATAGAATGACACATTCTTCATGATTGAATTTTCAAGAGCACAAAATCGAATGTACTTCACGCTAGCAGAATTAGAATACGAGCAATGAAATATAATTCACTGGAATATCTAAATGAGGTTCAATCAATTGCAAGACATACGATAAAATCGACAATAGATAATAAAAAATGCAACGAACTCACAGATATCGCTGTCGAAGAATATTGACAACTTCCTGAAGTTCACCTGAGAAGATAAACAAAGCCTGAAGAATTTGACAGACCTTGCTGTAATATAGAATGAGTATCGTCGAACATAAGAATGACTTCCTTCCTTCTATTTGTAGATGCGAAGAAGCGAGAGAGTCGATGATTTCCTTCCTTCTACTCGTAGGCGGTGAAGAAGCGAGAGGCACGATGATAGCGACTCGTGATTAGGATCCACGTGCATTAGAAATTTGTTGCACACTCAGCTGACACTTGATTTCTGGGTGCATCACTCACGCGTGAACCATCCGTTTGATTATTGATTATTGCGAGTGTGTAACTCAAAAGTCAGTGTTTATAACGAATGTATCGATGAACTGCTTACAGTTTGTGTACACGTTATCAACACACACTAGCTCACACCGATAGGCACTGGAATGTACGGTTCACGTTAATCCCTTCGACGAATCTAAACTTAGACACTTTTACCGAGCGAAATTTTGGTAGTTATAATTGCAATCTCAAATAAGAGTTGCTCAAATATGTTTACAGCATTTTGCAACGTCAAAATGCGATTGTGTGGTGGATGTTGCACTCTGCTTTTATATTCCAGGTGCATTCACTCTTTCCACTTAAACTTGCACTGAAACTTGCACTTGTTTCACATTGAATGCGCGTAACGCTCTTGCAAAAACTTGACACGATCGTTTTTCAGCGTTTTCATACCGGTTTTTTAGTATAAATATCCGTAATCGAAGGACCAATGTTTCGGATCAGACTCGAAACATAATGATGATCGCGCAAGTGATTAGGTGAACACAAGAAAACACGGAATTTAAAATAAGCATAATTAACAATCTGCGTTTATTCGCAAAGTCAGTGGTGAGTTTACAGTATTTATATAAATTTACTCGAATAGAGACACACGTGACTCGTATAAGATCTCACGCCGAGTGCGAGGAAAAGCGTCGAGGAAAGCGCCCGTGTGTCCTTCTGGAAAGTCCTTTAGAGTGGGGGCCGGGAAATCAGCACGTACACCCAGAATTTGTACATGGTGATACGGAAATTCGGAACAATATCCTTCGATGCGTCTTGGCCATATCTCTATTTGTTCTTTTAATCACGACAAAAACATTATTATTTAAACAATGACATTGTTTATAATATTCATCAATTGTTCAAACAATGATTGAACAACAATTTATCTCAAACGACAAGCAGATGTCGTTACTTGAATATAATAGAATCCAAATAAATTTTTCAAAATGAAAAAACTGCAATTTAAATTTAAACATTGTTTTTACCCCCTCCACTCTCACTGGAAAAATCCTTTGAATATGGATTTTAATATTCGGGCATATAGCTGGAACTAACAGAAAGTCCCAGAAAAAACCTAAAGGGCACCTTGGATGCGTCTTGGCCATATCGCAAGGAGTTTTTTTAATCATGACAAAATAGTATATTATGCACCTAGGGGGAGAAAAAGTGCCTCTCCCCCTTGACGCATACGATATTTTTTATAACAAATGGATGATTTCAGACCTTTCTCGAAATAAAGTCATGATTTCAGTCCATAATAGATTTTGTATAATGAAGCATGAAATTAATGTTAACCTAATTTATGGTAATTTTAGAGGTGATTTGTAACTTTCCATAAGTTATCGAAAATTCATTTTGAAAAATTTCCATAAATTACCGGAAATTTATGAAA
>CAKNYM010029262.1:3380-14583 GCA_932195095.1 Andricus curvator | reverse complement strand
TTAAAAAAAATACTATGCACATTTTCAAACAAAATGTTACATTCAGAAATATATTTCTTTCAACTATTGTTATTTGAATTTCAAACAATAATTTTAAAAAACTTTGAACATCAAAAAAATTTCTTTGATAAATATATTTGATTTTTCAATAAATAAATAATATGTAGCAAACAAATTTAATTGTTTAAATTCGGGAATATAATTCGAGAATTCTCTAGTTAATTTATTTTTTAATTCGGCAATTTTCTGACGGGAATTTTATTCTTCGGGAATTTTCAAATTCGGTAACATTATAAACTGTCGGAAATTGTATTATTCGGGAATTTTCTCATTCCGGATTTTTATATTTCGGGTATTTTATAATTTCGGCAATTTTATTATTCGGGAATTTTACAATGTTCTGTATTATATTTTCGGGATTTTTCAATTGTTCGTAAAATTTTAATATTTGTTGCAAAATTGAATTATTTTGCCATACGTCCTGTTTGAAAATTCAACTGATTTGAATTTTCGTATGTTTCGTCTTTTTGGCGTAAAAATTTATTTCTTTCTGAAGAAAGGCCGTAGCTGGATGACCCGCTAGTTTTTGGTTCATATTATAGGGGAAGCTTCCTAAAACTGTAAGACTAATCTACCTAAAATTACAACTTAAAAGAAAACTTTTACAAAAGTTATAAATTGATTTTGAGAAATCAAAAAATTCGAATTGAAAGTATTGAAATTGTGCAATTTCAAATATTGGCATCATATTATAGCACTCTTGTTTTATATTACTATTTCGAAATTTTTAATTTTCAAAGCAATATTTGCAAATTTTCCGATTTTCTGTTCAAGATTTAGACAAATAAATAATTTCAATTTGAATAATATGTAATTGGAAAATTTCAAGAAAAAATAACGTTTATGAAGGAAATGTTTAAAATTAAACGAAATGAAATTCAAAAATTAAAAACTGTTTTGTATAAAATTAAAATAGATAGAAATTAAAAGAACAGGAATTGATGAGAGGGGTCCACAACTCCTGCAATCGGTGTACAAAATGCACTTCAATCACTCTATTTTCACCGTGCATTCACTGCAATCACTTTTTAATTTCACAGTGCAATCACTTGCAATCATGCAATCGGTGTACACCGATTTTTAAAATTATGTACCCCTTGAATTGATACATAAGTAATTGAAAAATTTCTTTATTTCTGAATGTTTACAATTTTAGAGTACTGAATTTTCATTATGAACCCTCAATGTTTCCCTTTCAAAAATGTTAATTTTTCAATTAAACTTTAATTGTTTAAATTTTGAAAAGTATGATCAACAATTTGAAAATTCATAACTTATAAACGAATTAAATTTGCTTAAAATAATTTAACTTTTAGAGCTGTTGTGTAATAAAACACATCTCTGCATTTGGCTTTATTAACAGTCAATACATTTCTTGCAAAAAGGTGTGATGATGCTCATCGACTTCCGGTTCTGTTCGTATGTGAAAAATTGCTGGTTTCGCAAAGAGAGTATATTTTGTTCTAAACCGGAAGAAATCACGAATTTTTAGCGGGAGCACCGAGAGAAAGCCGGGAGCCAAACATTATAAAAATAGTGGCTACCCTGAAAACGTTTTTTAACAAAAATTTTAATTTTAAACGCTTTAAATTTTTAATGATTTAGTTTTGAAAACTACATTTCAAAATTCTTTCAATTGTAAATTTACGGCTTACAAATAAAGACCGGAAGTGAAAATTTTGTAAAGTATTAGATTTTAGAATTACCTAGCCACTCTTTCCACTTTTGATTGAAATTCAAAAATCTAATCAAAATTTCAATTGAATAATATGGTACCGTTTATCTGAATTACAAAAAATCATTATAATTAATCTAATTAATTTTCAATGGAAATTACACAAATGAATAATTGAATTCCTCATCTATAGTAAATTAGTATTTCAATTTAAATTAAAGTAATTGAGCATACCTATCTTATTATTAGCCTTTGATATTAGAATAATTAGACCATCAACCAACATGTGGAATTACAAAAAAGTTGAAAAAGCAAATAAAAAATATAATAACCGAGTAAAATAAAAATAAAACTATCCATTTCTCTTAATAATTTCATTATTTGAATTGATTTTATGCGTCTTTAAATAAGTTAAGAAGCTGTAAATTTTAGAGTAATAAACTCGATCGAATATTTCTAAACTGGAACCCAAACCAACAAGAGATTAATTTTATTGCCGGAAAAAACCCCGTAATTATAATATTGTAGTAGCACTCTTTACAATGCCCACTTTCAATAGCTCAGGTACACCCCGCCTTCTCATCTAGGCTAGTCTACACCTGTCTGTCTTCTTCGCTCTCTATCGCCGAAGATCGCCAGCGGGGGGTCCTTTGCGCTAATGAGGAATAAAATACGAAACATGAAAAGTTTTTAATTTTACAATTAGTAATTTAATAATATTAGATTCAAAATCTACGTTTCTTGGCTATTCCAACGATATGTCACTTGTGACAATAAGTCAAAAATTAGATTCCTGTGAATTTAATTTGAATTATTTTGAATCCCCATGAATTTATTCTGAATTCGTTCAAATTCACCCGGACTTCTAACAAATTTTTTCAAATTTTATTTATTTTAATTAAAAAAAGAAAATTAGACACTTTTAGTCACTTTTTGGGTTAGAAATAAGTCACTTTTGCCCTTTTTACATTCTCATTCTAATGAGAAGGTATTGGTTTTATGTAAAATTTGACATAGTCGGTTTTCATCAAATCTCCACGTTTTGAGACCCCCTGAGCTAGAAAAAACGATTTTTACGAAGGTGTCTGTCTGTCTGTAGTCTGTCTGTCTGTCTGTAGCCATGGTAACTTTCGAAAAAATGATCAGATTTGATTGAGCGTTGGCACACTTTTTTATGGCCGAAAAATAGAGAACAAGTTCGTTAACCAGCTATTTTGGATGAAAATCCAAAAAGTGAGCACATTTTGAAAATTTTTGAGACCACTTTTTTGGAAGATTTGAAAATGCTATGTACGGTTATTAGTAGTACGCAAAATGACGAACAAAATATTCTTATGACTTTTCGAGATAAAAAAAAAATTACTGGAGTTATAGCATTTTCAAAATTCCAAAAAACAAACGAAAATGAACATTTTAACGCGAAAAACGCACGATATGAAAAAAAGTCAAGAGGAGAAAAACGTTGATTCCTGAACACCCTATAATATTTTCATAACATCTTTTTGAATTTTTTGAAAAATAAAAAATTCAAATTTTGATCGCACAAAAAATTAATGAAAAATCAAAAAAGCCATTTTGCTGTCAAACTATGCAAGATACCAGAAAAGATTATCTCACCAAAATTGTGCACCTAAAAAAGATCTACAAATTTCTTCTCATTCACTTTTTGATATGACGCGTAGTTTTTGTTTTATTTGTAAAAAACAGCATTGAAAATAGAAAAATCAAATTTTCAGACGAATATTACCAGCTACGAAAAAATGACCAAAACAAAATTTGTTCATCCAAGGAAGAGGTACAAATTTATTGTGACTCATGTTTCGGTAGGATGGGTGGTTTTTGTTTTATTCGTGAAAATAACATTGACAGTAAAAAAAATCAAATTTTTGAAAAAACAATGCAAGGTACGAAAACATATAAATGAACAAAAATTGTGCATTCAAAAAAGACTTACAAACCCGTAATCAATTTTTGTGGTAAGAATATATTCAAAATGAAAAAATTAACTTTTTTGATAAACGGCACAAGCTAAAATAAAATGTTAACTAATAAAATTTGTCGCCTGAATTATATCATTACTTTTCATTTGAAATCAAATACAAATTTAGTAATTTGTATATGAAGAACATATAACACGAAGCACAAAGTGCGCGCTCAGTGTATTTACCAAATCGCACGCCGTAAGTGCGCTCAAACTTTTTTGTTTCTATCATACGGTTCAAATGATTTTCAAATCAAATATCGAGCGCGAAGCGCGAGTGTCTGGATGAGAATGTGTTCCTTAAGGTCGATAGAACCTTGAGTAAATAAAGTTCCTTTTCAGTCTAAAATAAAAATAAATTTAACAATCACTTAATATGTAGAGGTTTTGATAATTTTATAATATTTGCAAACAAACTTTTTCTTTTCATCGAAGTCGAACACGAAGTGCAAAAATCTAGAGGAGCCTAGCGTAAAGGGCGATGCAAATACGCCCGAGCGCGAAGCGGGCAGATTTTTTTTGTTTAAATTGGTCACTTTTTCATTTTTTTGTCAAATGAATTATGATGTGTGAGTAATATTTTAATTACCATGTTTTTTAATTTATTTTTCAAATAAATGTATCGAATCATTTTATTTTTATATTGAAAATTTATTTTCAAAATTCAAGGGTAGGAAAAAAGTAACATTTATTCCCAGGTGAAAGAGTTATATATTACAAAACACTGATATTTTTAATTTGTTTTATACAGAAAAATGTACAAAACAAATGAAAATTATCATTGTCTTGTCCACTATATATAAACTTTATACAACTTTTTCACCGGGATTTGCATGCAAAACTGATAAAAACTCAAGATGTACAATTTGTACAATGTACAATGTACAAGTTTTTTTAATCAAGCCAGATGTATACAACAGTATTTCAATTTATATTTTACTCGAGCAAAAGTAACTGTGTTGTTACATGATAGTCGAAAATGGTATTTTGTCAATAAATGAAAAATGCCCATTTTTCTGCATATGCAATGGATTATTTAAATTGACAGAATGATTTTTGAGAACTACACTGTTAGAAATGCAATTCTCCAACACTTCTACAATACAAACGTAAGATAAAATTTCAAACACAGTATTGGAATGACGAAATTGCAATGCATGTAGTGTAAGTGCTGTAAAATCGTGAAGTAACCATCGAGCATTCCAATACATGTATTGTAATGTTTATAAGTTGAAAATTGTGCACAAGTAATTTACGGAATTAATGCAATTCACGGAATTCGCGGCATTCATGAAATTTAAGGAATTCACGACATTTATGGAATTCATGGAATTCGCGGAATTCATTCAATTCATGGAATTTGCGAAATTCATGGAATTTATGGAATTCGCGGCATTCATGAAATTTAAGGAATTCACGACATTTACGGAATTCACGGAATTCATGGAATTCGCGGAATTCATAGAATTCACGGAATTCACGGAATTCATGCAATTCACAGGATTTATGGAATTCACAGAATTCATAGAATTCAAGGAGTTCACAGATTGAATGATTTCACGGAATTCGCGGAATTCATAAAATTTAAGGAATTCACGAAATCTATGGAATTCACGGAATTCGCGGAATTCATAAAATTGAAGGAATTCACGAAATTTATGGAATTCACGGAATTTGTGGAATTCATGAAATTTAAGGAATTCACGAAATTTATGGAATTTGTGGAATTCACGGAATTAATGAAATTCGCGGAATTCATGGAATTCATGGAATTCACGGAATTCGCGGAATTCATGCAATTCATGGAATTTGCTGAATTCATGCAATTCACACAATTCACGCAATTCATGGAATTCGCGGAATTCATGCAATTCAGGGAATTCAAGGAATTCCTATAATTCATGTAATTCACGGAATTCATAGAATGCACGGAATTTGTGGAATTCACGGAATTCACGGGATTCACGGAATTCACGGGACTCACGGAATTCATGAAACTCACAGAATTCATGGAATTCAAGGAATTCACAGAATTTATGGAATTCGCGGAATTCACGGAATTCATGAAATTCACGGGATTCATGGAATTTACAGAATTCATGGAATTCGCGGAATTCACGGGATTCACGGAATTCACGGGATTCACGTAATTCATGGAATTCACAGAAATCATGCAATTCATGGAATTCACAGAATTATATGATTTCACGGAATCCGCGGAATTCATAAAATTTGAGTAATTCACGAAATTGATGGAATTCGCGAAATTCACGTAATTCACGCAATTCTCAGAATTCACGTAATTCATGGAATTCCCGGAAGTCATGGAATTCACGGAATTCATGGAATTCACGGAATTCACAGAATTCATGAAATTCAAGGAGTTCACAGATTAAATGATTTCACGGAATTCACGGAATTCATAACATTTAAGGAATTCACGAAATCTATGGAACTCACGGAATTCGCGGAATTCATAAAATTTAAGGAACTCACGAAATTTAAGGAATTCACGGAATTCACGGGATTTGTGGAATTCACGGAAATAACGGAATTCGCGGAATTCGTGGAATTCATGGAATTCACAGGATTCATGGAAATCGCAGAATTCCCAGAAGTCATGGAATTCACGGAATTCATGGAATTCAAGGAATTCACAGAATTATATTATTTCACGGAATTCATGAAATTTGAGGAATTCATAAAATTTATGGTATTCACGACATTTATGGAATTCACGGAATTCATGGAATTCGCGTAATTCACGGAATTCATGGAATTCACGGAATTTGCGGAATTCATGAAATTTAAGGAATTCACGAAATTTATGGAATTCACGGGATTTGCGGAATTCACGAAATTCGTGGAATTCACGGAAATAATGGAATTCGCGGAATTCGTGGAATTCATGGAATTCACGGGATTCATGGAATTCGCAGAATTCCCGGAAGTCATGGAATTCACGGAATTCGCGGAATTCATGGAATTCAAGGAATTCACAGAATTAGATGATTTCACGGAATTCATACAATTTAAGGAATTCACGATAGAATTCAAGGAATTCATAAAATTTAAGGAAATAACGAAATTTATGGAATTCGTGGAATTCATGGAATTCACGGAATTGATGGAATTCACAGAATTCATGGAATTCACAGTATTCATGGAATTCACAGAATTCATGGAATTCACAGAATTCATGGAATTCACAGAATTCATGTAATTCAAGGAATTCACCGAATTAAATGATTTCATGAAATTCGCGGGATTCACGGAATTCGCGGAATTCATGAAATTTGAGGAATTCACGAAATTTATGGAATTCACGGAATTTATGGAATTCACGGAATTCATGGAATTCGCGGAATTCACGGAATTCATGGAAATAATTAAATTTGCGGAATTCATGGAATTCGCGGAATTCACGGAATTCATGCAATTCACGGTATTCATAGAATTCACGGAATTGATGGAATTTACGGAATTGATGAAATTCAAGGAATTCCCAGAATTCATGTAATTCACGAAATTCATAGAATTCATGGATTTCACAGAAATCATGGAATTCCGTGAAATCCGTGAATTCCTTGAATTTCATCAATTCCGTGAATTCCATGAATTCCGCCAATTCCGTGATTTCATTTAATTCCGTGAAATCCCTGAATTCCTTGAATTATATGAATTCCATGAATCCCGTGAATTTAATAAATTCCATGAATTCCTTGCATTCCATGAATTCCGTAAATTCCGTGAATTCCATTAATTCCTTGAATTCTATAAATTCGCGAATTCCGTGATTTTCTTTAAATCCGTAAAATCCCTGAATTCCATGAATTTCTTGCATTTCATGAATTCATGGATTTATTTTAAATTATTTCACAATTAAATTCCGCGAATTCTTTGAATTCCGTCAATTTCTTGAATTCCATTAATTCCGTGAATTCCTTGAATTCTATGAATTCCGCCAATTCCGCGATTTCCTTTAATTCCGTGAAATCCTTGAATTCTATGAATTTCGTGAATCCATGAATGTCACGAATTCCATGAATTCCGTGAAATCCTTGAATTTCGTAAATTCCTTGAATTCCGTGAAATCGTTAAATTCCGTGAAATCCTTAAATTCCGTGATTTTCTTTAATTCCGTGAAATCCTTGAATTCCTTGAATTCTATGAATTTCATGAATTCCATGTATTCCGTGAATTCCATGTATACCATTAAGCCATTTCCCTTTCGGGGTAGGCGTGACACTACCCGATTCGGGTAGTGTTTCTAGGTTGATAACTTGTAGTCAATAACTACAAGTGTAGGCTCACCACACCCACGATGTGCCAACAGCACTCAGTTTTCTCGAATGGTATTAATGAATTCCATTAATTCCGTGAATTCCTTGAATTCCATGAATTTCGAAAATTCTATTGATTCTGTGAATTCCATGAATGTCCTGAGAAATGATTTACATTTTATTTTTTAATTTTTCGGTTCAACAGGTGTCGAGGTATCCAGCCGCCAATATGATACAGAAGTGTTACTGGCTACTGGACTTAAGTTGTAAAATTCCAATGCATGTGAGGCACCATACCAATACCAGCATTTGGAAACTACAACATTTTGTATTGTAGCGTTACCTTACGTTTCGGAAATAAACTTCCAATATATTTACTGGAAGTTTCCAACAGAAATTTTTAACAGTGTAGATTCTGTGGTTTAAAAAAAAAGGAATATGATAATAGGATCCTTTATGACCAGTTGAGAGCCCTGAATAAGCTCTTATTTCTAAGAAAAACCGGGATCGATCAAGGGAACAGTTTTGAAGTTTTATGAGTATGGTGATGTGCTGGGCCTAATATAGATCGCCAGCCCTTAATGAGCCCTTAATTTCTGAAAATCCGGATTTCATTGAATAAACAGTTTCAAAGTTACAGATGAAGTGAAGTCAGCGCGCAATCCCCTTTTTCTTAACCATAATGCATTTTGTTTAATTTTGCACGTGGCCACTGTTTTAAAGCAACAAAAATCTTCCATTTTCTAGGTTCCAAACTTAAGTTTCAAGTTCAAATGTATGGCCAAGCGCGAAGTGGTAAATCTTTCGGAATGAGCCAAGGAGAATTGTGAAATATTAATTAGGAGTCGAGATACGTACTCACATTAAACTACCATTCAGGGCAAATTTTGGAAAGAGTTCATCCATGTACGTTGCACTTTGATCATAAAAAGCAATTCAATCGACGAATTCTAGATTATTACTTCAGTTGCGAATATTTGATAAGATTTAAAGAAATAAAAGCACTTTGAGTTTTCAAGCACGCTGCTATACCGACCTGTATATTTATATTTAATATAAAGTGTACAGCTGTTCATATTTTAATGTATATTAAATTTCAACTACCGTGTATGCAAATGACTCCATACCCATTTGTATTGAATTTAATACAGATTTTTCTAACAGTGTATGTTTTTCAAGATTCTTCAACGAATACACATGATTTTTTCCAGCCAAATATTTCATGAAAACAGACTTCAAAAACTAAATAAACTTCGTTTATTAAATAAGAAAATGACATAAAATAGAAAAATGCTTAATATTACATTTTCTCATAATTCCAATATCGTGTGCATAAAAAGCTGTATAGAACATTGTTTTGCATTGATCATAATAAAGAAACTGTCTCTCTTAATTTGAATTAGATGAAAATGACTTTTGTAACAGTTTTGAACTCAAGTAAGTGGTTTTTTCAATCCAACTGTTATAAAACTACCATGTCATTGATATTGTAAGAAATAAGTGAGGCTAAAGTCAACAATTATTATTGTTAATAACAGTTAGTATAAACAAGTGCCCTAAATTAACGCTTCTTTGTGGAGAAAAATTGTTTCTCCAACTGAATCTTGTTGGTAGCGTGTTAATAATAATATTTGATCCGGATTGTAAACGGAAAAAAAAAATTATTTACATTGCAAAAATTGAAATTTTAGACAATTCATTGCGGGAAACATTTGTATAACTATAAAAGGATGTGTATAGTTGTATGCATGACGAAAGTAAATTTTTCGCCATAGGTACATGAAATGCACATTAATTACATAAAATCGAGAAACAACAATCAATCAATTATAATTATTGTCTTACCTATTTTTTGAATGACATTATGTAATTCTCCCTTGCAATATCAATGCTAAGGTAGTTTTATAACAGTCGGAGTTAAAAAGGCACTTACTTAAATGCAATTATTAGTTTAAAATCTTGATCAAATATTATAATTAACACGCTACCAACAATAGTCAGCGGGGAACCTAATTCATTTCCACAAAGAAATGGTTATTTAGGGTATTTTTTAATATTATTTGTTTTCAACAATAATAATTCTTGAATTTTGTTTAATTTATTTCTTGCTATATCAATTTTGAGGTTGTTTTATAATGGCTGGAGTGAGAAAATTACTTACTTGAGTACAAAACTGTTACAGTTGCGTATTTCTTTAATAATTTGTTTATAACAATCGTGAATACAATTATTAGTTTAAAATCTTGATCAAATATTGCTATTGGCCCGCTACCAACATAATTATGTGGAATAAAAAAAATCGCACAAAAAAAAACGTTCATTTGGGGCATTTGTGAAATATATTCGTTATGAACAATTCAATATATTCACTGTTAACAATGTTTTTTGGTTGGTAAGCATTTCTGAAATAGTTCTAATTTGGTTCAATGGGGAAGAAAAGAGGAAAATTTAGAGATAATAATTGAACATTTGTTGATACAATTGTTTACAACAATGGAAATTATTGACTTATGTGATAAGTCGTTACTAGTTACAATTTTGATACTAAATACCACGAATTTTAGTTAAGAAATGAGTGGTTTCAACACGTAAGCACCATAGTAAAGTACTTGTTCATACAAATTGTTTATAATAATTAACTTGTATACTTGATTAATTATTTATGATCTGTAAATGCATTTGCATTAGTTATGATCGAATGTGAATTTATTTAAGCAATTTTCACTCAAATATGGAATTAAATTGTTTAAAAATGCGCATTTTGGCACTTTGCTTGTTTATATATTATTTCACACAGAACTTCATTTAAAAATTCAAACCCATGTGGATCTGAAGCAATTAATGCTAAACATGGAAAAAAAACATCAAAAACGGTCGAGAAATAGAGGCTGTAATGGATTATGAACAGTAAATTTCTGATTTTGGCCACTACGTGCACTTGCGCAGTAGTGGCTGCTGTGTACCTGAGCAATCCACAGTCCAAGTGGCTGGCTGGACCCCACAAGACACCTTGCATATTTAAATACAAATTTGTTTATATATCAGTTTCAAACGTATATAAAACGTATATATTACATATATATGCCTATATATAACCCTCTCTACCTATATATACAAAAAACAAAACAAAAATTACATGGACCCCACAAGTGCCCTTACATAAAAATATATATATATATATATATATATATATATATATATATA
>CAKNYM010029246.1:0-18370 GCA_932195095.1 Andricus curvator | reverse complement strand
CTGACAATCAAGCAGCATATTGTTGACAAAATACGGCTGTTATCTGACGCAAGGAGGAGAATACAGAAGAGGCAGAGATGGATCAGGGAGAATCAACAGTTTCTCGCTGACCCATCGCGCCCCTTCAGCGATCTACCTGTTTCTGTAAAAAATCCACCCTAGCCCAAGGAGGTAGAGACTTTTTGGAGAGAGGTGTACAAGATCCCGAAAACACTAGAGTTGAAAGAAGATACTGACAATATCATCCGCTTCAAGGAGTTTTGCGACAACCTCATAAAATCTCAGGAGGAATGTTCACCAATCACTGAAGAAAGGAAAGATTACTGGCGTTCCCAAGGACTCTGAGCTTGTGGATATAAGTGTTATCAGACATCTTAATACTGGAGAAACCTATACATACATGGGCGTGCCTCAAAACCGCATTCAGGACGTAACATCAGTGAAGGAATCTCTCCGAAGCAGATACAAGCATCTTCTTCGACAGATTTGGTCTTCCAATCTGTCGGTGTTGAACAAGGTATCTGCGACTAACATGCTTGCCGTCCCGGTTCTACTCTACTCGTTCGGGGTAGTTCAATGGACGATGAACGAGCTTAAGGCCCTTGATGTCATTACACGTAAGATCATGCATATGCATAAAAGCTTGCATATCAATTCGTCAATTCCGCGATTATATATTTCACGCCGTCAAGGCGACGCGGACTTCTGAATCTCCAGTGTCTTCATAACCGTATTGTTCTAAGTACAGCTTACATCGTTGCGAATGGCAGAGATCCTCTCCTAAAGATGGTCAGGAACCACGAGATGATTGGCGAAGGAGCGTTCCTTTACCAAGCCGCGGAGCAAGCGGCCGAGACCCTTAGCCTGAATTTTAACATCAGAAGTGAGGAGAGTGCATTACTTCATCTAGATGCTTCACTTCTAAAAACCAAAGTGAAGAAAGCAGAGGTTGAAAATTTTCGCCAAGAGCTGCTCGACAAGAAAATGCACGGAAACTTTCACAGAAATGTAGAAAAACAGTCCTTGTCGAAGGAGCAAACTTTTGCTTTCCTCAAATCATCAGGGCTTAATTCAGGTACAGAGGGTTTTATTTTCGCATGCCAGGACGGTGTCATTTCCACCTTAGCATACCGTGAGCGCATTTTATGTCAAGAAGTTCCCAGTGATAGGTGCAGAGCGTGTCATGCACACGCTGAGTACCTAGAACACATACTATCAGGGTGTCCGACCCACGCGGGAACGACGTATATCTACAGACATAATGCGGCCCTAAGAGTGCTTTATTACCATCTTTGTCGCTCTTACGGTGTTGCCCGCGACCCTGCCCTGCCCTGCCGAACGCTCCAAGGGAGATGGAGTCGATTGTCCGAAACGAGAAGTGCCAAATTTTCTGGAACTACGATTTTCGGGCAGCAGTCTCCGTTGCGCACTCGAGGCCTGACATTGTTCTCCAAGACTTCGAGAAACGAACTATGTTCGTGATCGAATTCTCGGCTCCGTCCGAATACAACATCACTGCAAAGGAGAAAGAAAAAGAGGAGAGGTATCAAGACCTTAAAAGATAGCTACAACGACTGTACCCAAAATATTCGGTACAAGTAATTGTCCTTGTGATAGGAGCTCTCGGAGGTGCGAAACTATTACTGGTTCGTAACCTTAAAGCCATATCCGCGTGCCAAAAATATGCCAAGGCACTTGCGAGATGGATGCAGAAAGCTATCATCCTTGGGTCACTTCGTGTCCTCAAGACACACGAGGGTTTCGCCGGCCTGTCGTTGTGATTTCGTCGTTCCCTATGACCACCCATCTCACGGTTGTGAGAAGTGGCCGTGGGTGTGATTTACCGCGGTGCTACTGGGGGCTATTGACATTTTTTGGATGGCAGTTTCTCTTAGTGGAACCCTGCGGTGGTTGTTTAACTTTTTTTAAAACTATATACATATATATATATATATATATATATATATATATATAACATGACGCTGTCATAACATGGTTAAATGCGTGTTACAAAACTTATGTGACTCACCTGCGACTCACAAGTTATTTAACGTGTTACAATCTGTTATTTCACATTTTCATAACTATTATATAACCATGTTTTCTGGGATAGAATTATCAATAGAGTACAAAAGTACCAAAGTAAAAGTACCCGAATACAAAAATACACACAAAAATTTTGTAATGAGTTTCTATTACAATTTTAATTAAAGAATAAAGAATATATATACAGGGTGATTCTTCCATCTTGAGACATCGAAATATCTCAAGAAATACGCATCTAACAAAAAAAAATGTATATAATGAAAACTTTTGATTTTCGCGAGGGAAAAGCGACCCCGCCAATAATTTACCCCACACCTCACCCCTTAGGGGCGGGAACTTTCATATTTCAAATGGGAACCTATATTTTTTATTACAGATTCAGATTCCCCATCAAGAAATACGTAAGTTTTATTTGAAAAGTTTTTTTCGATTCGCGTCAGATGGCGCTGCAATGGCGAAAAATAACATTGTTGGCTGTTCAAGAAATGCGCTTCCAAACGAAAGATAAAAAAGACGTGTTGATTCTTTTCAGGAGAGCTATTCAATTGTAACCAATTTGATTTTTAACACCCCTTCCACCCACTTCGGAAGGGGGTTAAAGTGCCCAGCGGACAATGTTATATAACTGTGATGTAACAGTTCTAGAACAGAAAAGAACAGGTTCTGTAACAGGATTAGAAAAAACTTAGCCCATGTTCTAAGTAATGTCGTCCCCAAATGGGCATAGCAGTTCTGTAACGCTGTTACAGAACCATGTTCTGCCAGAGATCTGTAACAATTCTGGAACAGCGTTATATGTGAAAAAATATTTTTAGAAGAATTTAGGAGCAGGGTTACAGAGTAACCATGTTCTTTAAGAGTACCGTAACCCATATGTAACAGTATTACGATGTAAATGTGTTCTGTAATCGCACCGTAACAATTTCATGATGGTGTTACAACGGTTTTGCATTAGTTGTAAAAATTCCGTAACAGTGTGACAAGAATATGTGACAAAAAAATGTTTTTTGTATTGAATTAAAAATTTAAAGCTTTTTCGGGCTACAATCGTGTGCAAAACTATGAATCTTGCCGACGTTTCGTGAACATTGCAGTTCACTTCTTCAGGGCTGTGCTGAAACTGAAGTTTCATGTTATGTTGTTCTTATATGTATTCTCTACGATGCCTGTCATTCACCAGAGCGCTCCACGGTGGGGACTGATCGAACTTGATTGGCCAATCAAGTCTTTTTTTTTAAACCCGGGAGGACGGAAAGCCAATCCAGATTGGTATTGTATCCATTATCCCTATTGATGTTATTAGGGTGTTTTAAGATTTTGATTGCTTCTCTATGTTTTCTTGG
This sequence comes from Andricus curvator, assembly GCA_932195095.1. Lineage (NCBI taxonomy): Eukaryota > Metazoa > Arthropoda > Insecta > Hymenoptera > Cynipidae > Andricus > Andricus curvator. Next base: position 14,981 of record CAKNYM010029246.1, on the reverse strand, counting down.
GAAAATATTGTACGTTTTCGCGATGACGGTTGTTTTGTCAAATAAAATGTTATGTCCTGTTTCGATATGATGCTCAACTAGTGCTGATTGTGTGAAATGTTTTAGCCTGACTGTACTCTCATGTTCCTTTACACGTTGGCTCACCGCACTCCCGGTTTCTCCAATATATGCTTTGCCACAAGAACAAGGGATTTTATATACTCCCGGATCACTGACAGGTGCCTTTTTATCTTGAGGGTTGTTTAGAAGTTGTCATATTTTCGCAGGTGGTTTAAATATGGTTTGGATATTGTGTTTGTTTAGAATTCTTCCTATTTGTTCTGTGACACCTTGAATGTAGGGTAGAATGGTAGTCGTTTTTCTCTCTCTTTCTTTAGTAGGTTGTGTTTACTTGTTTTTTTGAGTGTATTTTCTTATTGGTTTATCAATTTGTTTGTGTAATCGTTTTGCATTAGGATTTTTTTAACATTTTGTAGTTCCTTTTGTAAGTTATCTTTATGTGTTATGGAGACAGCTCTGTATACAAGGGAGTTGATGACTGATTGCTTTTGAGATGGGAGTTGGTGGGAGGAGGCATGTAGGTATCTGTTTGTATGGGTGGGTTTTCTGTAAACTTCATGTCCTAATGTCTTATCAGATCTTTTGGAAACTAGTACGTCCAAGAAAGGCAATTTTCCGTTTTGTTCAATTTCCATGGTGAACTGGATATTAGGGTGTAATTGATTGATGAAATCGAAGAACTTCTGTAGTTCATCTAGTCCATGTATCCAGATGACAAAAGTGTCGTCAACGTGAAGGCACCAAAATTATGGTTTGAGCTTGCATTTGTTAAAGATTTTAGTTTCTAGATTTTCTATAAAAATGTTGGCTATTACAGGTGAGATTGGAGATCCCATTGCTGCTCCTGAGGTTTGTTCGTAGAATTGGTTATTGCAAGAGAAGTAGGTATTAGTGAGACAGTGTTCTATCAAAGGAGTGAGATTGGAGGGGAAGTTTGCAAAGGATTGAATAATATCGATTGTATCAGAGATTGGTACTTTCGTAAAGAGAGGTACTACGTCGAAACTCACTAGGATGTCTTGGGGTTAAATGTGAATCTGTTGTTTCTTTCTGATGAAGTCAAAGAGTTTTGGACGTGTGTGATAGAGTTTCCTGTGAAAGGATTCAGTTCTTTGGCGAGAAAGCGTGCTAGGTTGCAAGTTGGTGAGTTTATTGTGCTGACGATCAGTCTGATTGGAATGTTGTTTTTGTGGATTTTTTGGAGTCCGTAAAGTTTTGGAGAGATGGGAGTTTTTGATATGTATCGTCAGTTAGAAGGTCCAAAATTTGTTACAGTCTTCTTTATTAATTATTAATGTTGTTTTGCCTTTGTCTCCGGGTAATGTTATTATGTCTTTATTCTAATTGAGTTCTTTAATTGCTGTTTTTTCTTGTTTTGTCAAGTTTAAGGAGGGAAAGACTGAAGAAAGAGAGAGAAAAAGGACCACCATCCTACCCCACTTTCAAGGTATCACAGAACAAATAGGAAGAATTCTAAACAAACACAACATCCAAACCAGATTTAAGCCACCTGTGAAAATAGGACAGCTTCTAAACAACCCTAAAGATAAAAAGGTAACTCTCAGTGAGCCGGGAGTATATAAAATCCCTTGTTGTTGTGGCAAAGTATATATTGGAGAAACTGGGAGTGCGTAATCAGCACTAGCTGAGCATCATATCAAAACAGGACATAGCATTTTATTTGACAAAACAACCGGCATCGCAAAAAAATATAATATTTTTCCAAGAAGACATAGAGAAGCTATCGAAATCTTAAAACACCCTAATAACATCAATAGTGACAATGGATATAATACCAATCCGATTTGGCTTTCCGTCCTCCCGGGTTTTTTAAAGAAGACTTGATTGGCCAATCACAGGCATTGTATAGAATACATATAAGAACAACATAACCTGAAACTTCAGTTTTAGCTCAGCCCTGAAAAAGTGAACAGCAATGTTCATGAAACGTCGGCAAGATCCGTAGTTTTGCACACGATTGAAACCCGAAAAAGCTTTAAATTTTAAATTTATTACAATGAATCATCGTGAAGGCATTAAATCTGTTTTTTGTATCATTGCTGCACTTATTTTATATTTTAAATAACCCAATTTCACGCACGGTCTCCTACACATATAATCGCACTCGCTGCGAACCCTACCTAAACTACCTAACCCGGTTGTACCTACCCGATGCCTTAGCCAATTGCGCTATGGAACCGCTTGGACGTTTGTGACAAAATCTTGGCCATGCTTTTTTGCTGAAAAAGCCAGAGTTATCTCAGGCATATATTCATTTTTTATATATTTTAGACATATTATGAGAAGATGGGTTGAAAAAATTGTAAGGTGCAAAGGGTATAGCCGGGTTAGCATGTAAAAAATGCCCCCAAAGGGAATCAAATATTGGGTCAGCCATTTGAAAGCATAGAATCAAAAAAACTTTTTTCCAAAATTTCAAACCGTTAGCCGACATATCTATCTATCGTTTGAAAAGATATGAAAAAATTCACAGTACTTCTTTCAGTCATTCGCAACGTGCATGATTTTTGCGAACAATTTTTGGCGGGAAAATCAAACTCAAACAAATTATATAATTTGTGTGTGTGTGTTTTATGTGTGATAAAACTCAAGTACTATCTCAGTCTTTCTACCACAGAATAGTCACTCAAAGAGCTATCATTTTGAATTTTTTCAGATTTTTAAATTTGGCAGATCTTGGTGTAAAAAATTAAAAACTGTAATTTTCACATATGCCAACCCCTGAGGCCCATTGATACCTGAATATATTTATATAATACAATTATATAAGTATATTAAAACATCATTAGATACATTATGTATACATAATGTATATATACATTGTAACAGAAAATATAAAAAGATTATTCGTGGTACTATCATTTTTGAAATTTTTTGAATTTTTATTTATATATCTGATTTAGTTTCATATTGAGTCTGATGATTCTCGAAAAATATAGTCCATAAGCTAAATTACACTATCGTCGGAAATTGTCGGTAGGATCAGCGAAAGTACCATTAAAAATCACTGCTGTCTTTGAAACGTGATCTCTTGTTCTTAAAAGGAGCGAGAATTATTTGTATATTTTCTTCAAAATATCACAAATATCTTGATTAGGACTCATACGACGCATAATTTAATAATCATCTTCAAATATTTATCCTTTTACAATGTATATTGTAACGATAAATTTCCCCGAAAAACTTACGGTCACTCAGCTCACGCCCATCACTTGAAAATTCCCTACTAAAAAATCAAATACCTTATTTGGGAGTTGGGCGCCAGGCGCACATGCGCCAACGGGACACTCAAAAACTCAATAAACTGGGCGTGGGCCACATGGTTGTCTGGGCCGGCTTCAGCCCTTTAGTTAAAGTTGTAGGTAGAGGGGGGTGGTTCAACCACTGAAGAAGAGGCTAATTCGTTCGGCCCGTACTGCAAGAACTCAATCGAGAACATACGTAATTCAAATACGAAATAAAGGAGACTAACCTCAATAATTTTTACACGCAAAGATTTCTTAAATTGATGTTACATTCTCGATAACTGAAAAAGGCCAGAAAGAGAGCGGATCTCACCGGTAGCCCAAAATTTAAGTACGAGGCCAACATGGCGTCCTGAAAGCGAACATTGTACGGGATCGGCGATTGATTTGGAGTCAATACATCACCCGAAAACATTATTCCATACTAAATTTTTTAATTAGATTATGAGGCCATCATGGCGTCTAAAAGAAACGCTAACACAGTAAAATCAAGCGACAAAATTACCGAGTATCAATCATCAACAAAAATCACTAGCGAGAGCAAAACAGAACGGCGGTAATTATTACCGATTTTTCCACATACGATAATCAAAAATTAGAATAAATAAAATCGTAGAATTTGGAGAGTCGAGGGGTTCCTCAGGTTCAGATTGCTACTCCAAAACGATACTCCAAAAACTAAGCTCAATCAAATATTTTAATGGACCTTACCTCAACAAGTGAGTCAAACTGATTTTAATTAATTTCACATTAATTGCTGTACTTCGCGATAGCAAGAATCAAAAAGAAAGGTAGCAAGTCGCGACTGTCTCTCGGCACGTGGCTGCCGAATGAAATAGGACCCGGCTTGCCGGTCGTCGAGCGAGTCGTCTCGTCTCCTTTGGACGAGTTTCCATGGCGCGCCGCTGATTGGCTGCTTGCTCGGCGCGCTTGAGGGATTGGTCGATTTGAAAGTAGGTCGTTCGTCTCTATATCGTGGTGCCCGTCTGGTAGAAGATGCAGGGGCGGCTCAACTTATAATCTGTAACTAAATCAAAATATCTACAGAGTAGATCCGAAGCATTTCCGGTAAATGAGGAAGCTCTCTCCTCACTCTGGAGCGAGTGTCCGCATTGGCAAAACACACAACAACAAATCTAGGACAAAACAGACCTGCTTCTCATCCTCATCGCGAAAGTCCTGAAGTAGGCTGAAATCTCAATCCAGTGCCGTAGCGCGGAGGGCCCGGTTAGGGGATGTGAGGGCTTCCTCCCTCATAAGAATTACTGGTGCAGACCAAGGTATAGCTCCAAGACTACTGAGTTCATTCCCAAAGCCTAGGGACGAGGATCCGAAAGAATCCCTGGTTCTGGAGGCATCCAAGGTTCCCAGCAAGGTCCCGGGACTATTGGAGACTGACATGGAGTACTAACATGGGGGTCATGAGCGGCTTCGGCTAATATCACAATTTCACCATTATGATTTCTCCATAAATGAGAAACATTTCAATTTTCTCTTGTACAGATAAAATCTCCATTGTAAAAGTAATGAGGTCAAGCTGAGGCGGAAAAAAAGTGAGAAGGATAGGTGAGGGAAGGGAAGAAAAAAACGTGAAAATAGCTTTCTGGAATGTGTCAGGCTTGAACAACAAGAATGAAGGATTTTGGTGGGAGTTAGTGTGAGTTAGTTATTATGATGAGTGAAACCTGGGCGGATGAGAAGAACTGGAAGGGGATGAAAAGAATGTTACCCAAAGGTTATGTGTGGACGATGCAAGAAGCAAGAAAGGAACACGTCAAAGGGAGAGAGATGGGCGGCATGGTCTCAGGTGTGAGAAAAGAATTGGCAGTAAAAGGGAGAAAAGAGGGGGACAGGGAGGAAAATAATGGAACAAGGGTAAGAAGAATTATAATGGGAAAAGGCAAAATAGCTGTGGTTTTGTATGTAGAAGAAGAGGGGAGAGGAAGGTTGGAGAGTAATAAGGAGGTGAATGGAGGAAAAGAAGGAAGAGTTGGTTTTGATAGGAGGTGAATTGAATGCCTGGACTGGCGAACAAGGGGGAGGGATTTGGGATGAAGAAAAGGAGGCCTATATAAGGAGCTCCAAACATAGGGAGACATACCGGGATCGGAGGAGGTTACTAGACGTAATATGAGAAACAGGATGGTTGATATGTAATGGCAATATGAAAGAAGATAAGGAAGGAGAGATAACATTCATAGGCTAGGGAGAAACAGTAATAGACTAAATCTTGTTGGAAGAAAGAATGAGGAATATGATAGGGAGTATGAAGATGGGGAATGAGATAGGGGCCGAGCACTTCTCGGTAATAGCTACACTAAGAGGTGGCGTCCGTAAGCGCGGCAGAGGGAGAAAGGAAAGAGGGGGAGAAAGGAACACGAAAATGGGAGTCTGGGGGGTAGATGAATTAAAACAATTTATACAAAAAATGGAAAATAAGAATGTTAGGTATGAAAAAGAGTAGACTCGTTAATTGAAAGGTTGAAAGGGTCGATTGAGAAGGTAAGAGATGAGATAGGTACAAAAGGAGAAAAAGAAGAGGGAAAAAGAGGCTGGTGGGACGAGGAATGCAGGGATAGTAAAGACAGAATGAAAGAGTGTGTAAGAATGTGGGGGAAAGGGGAAATAGAGAAAGGGGAATACATCTAGAGAAAAAGAGAACATGAGAGGATGCTGGAAAGGAAAAGGCAAATGGGAAAGGAGAAGTACAAGGAAGAAGTAGAAAAAGCGATCAAAGAAGGCAGGGTTTGGGATGTAATGAATCGGGAAAGAGGAGTAAGGAAGGGCGTCAATGAAGAAATAGAAATGGGTGAGTGGACGGATTCTTTCAAGGATCTGTTGGGGGGAGAGCAATATAGGGTCAAGGGTGAAAATAGAAGGACAGTCCAGGGAGAAATGGAGGAAGGGAACGAAATAACAAGAGAAGAAGTTGATGAGGCAATAGATAGACTAAAAAGAAACAAGGCTACAGGAGAGGATGGCATGGAGAAGGAGGCAATGAAGTATAGAGGAGAAGGGGTTTCGGAAGGGATCATACTCATGCCACTGGGCTATAAAATATATGCAGAAATTCTAAGAGAAAGGTAAGAGTCAGATAGAAAAAAATGTAAGTAACCCACACAATCAGACAGGATTTAGAAAAGGGATGGGGACTATAGACAACATTTACGTAATCAACTACTTGGTTGACAGAAATTTAGGGAAATAAGTCGCATTGTTCGTAGATTTTAAAGCAGCTTTTGACTCAGTAAGTAAAAAAGTTCTATGGCAGGCAATGAAATAGAGGGTATAGAGGAAAGGTCGGTGGAGAGGATAAAGGAAATATTTACAGAAATCTGGATGAGGGTAAAGATAGGGAAGAAGAAAGGGGAGGTATTCTGGACAGGAAGAGGTCTAAGGCAAACGTGCCCTTTGAGTCTGCTACTTTTTTATATGCTGCTGGCAGACTTAGAGGAGAAGCTACATGGGAAAGGGAAAGTGGGAACGGTTTTGGGTCATAGCAAACTATACTCTCTACCATACGCGGACAACGTAGTTCTTCTAGCATATGATGAGAAGGGGATGAACCTAATGATGAGAATTTTCGAAGAGTACGTGGGAGCTAAAGACTTGACGGTGAACGTGCAGAAGACCAAGGTGATGTGCTACAGAAGAAGAAAGACCAAAATAGTTAACGTTTGGAAGATGAACGGACAAACAGTGGAAATCGTGGAGGAGCTCTGTTACCTAGGTTTTTGGTTTGAGGCAGGAGGGGGAAACGCGATGCAGAGAAGGATAAGAATCGAATTGGAGGATGAGGGTTTGGTTATTCATTGCGTTGGTTTTGGCGGTGTTGTGTTATGGAGTGGAGGTCTGGGGATGGAAGGAACATAGGAAAGTGTAAGCATGCATGAGAGGTTTCTGAGATGGGGCATGGGGGTTAGTTGGAGTTACCCAGGTTACATGTTAAGAGAAGAACTAGGAAGGGAAAAAATGGTAACTAGGCAAATTAAGAGAGCCTGGACGTTTGAAGAGAAACTAAAAAGGGGCGAGGGGAGCAGAATTGCACAAGTATGCTTGGGCGAAATTCGAAACAAGGAAACGAGAGGCAATTTGGGTAATTCAAAATGGGAGGAAGAAAGAAAAACAATGAGGAGGGTTTGTGATATACGAGAAGGGGTACTGGAGTGGCAGGACATAGAGTTAGAGTTGTTAGTAAGACAAGGAGAAGAGAGATGGAGAAAGATTATGGATTCGAGGCACAATAGATGGCATATGATGGTCAACGGGTTGACGGACCCAGAATATTTGCAAAAAATAGAAAAGGAAGATAAATGGAGTAGAGTGGTACGGTTCAGAATGGGAGAAGGAGTTAGAGCTTGTAGATTTCGGATGGATAAAGAGCAAAATCTGTGTAGAGTATGTGAATACGACATGGAGTCATGGGCACATGTATTAGAGAGGTGTACAGGAGCGTAAGATGGACAGTTGAGTGTGGATGAATGTGTAAAATGGATTTTGGATAGTAACGGACAGAGAGTGATGTGGATGAAGAAAATGGAAGAACTAAGAGAAAGCAAGGTAACAGGGCACAGCCAAACGGTTAATCCTAATAAGGAAGGTAACTAGCAAAAAGTTAAATGTTAAAATCGTTGAAAATGTATTTTATGATAAGAGGAAACGGAAGCCCTTGAAGATCGTTCATTTTTAGAATTTTAAGAATTATTAGTATCAATATCATTGTCATTTTAAGTAAGGAGAAATATTAGAATATAAGCAGTGGTTAAGTTAGATTAGAGACTAAATGTAAACATGTGCACATGGAGCGAATGCCCTCAAACCCATAAAAGGAAGAGATTAAATATACATACACACACACACACACATATATATATATATATATATATATATATATATATATATACATATATACCTGGATTTCACCCAGGACGCTCGGGCTCGATTCCCGGTACGGGAACCATTCGGTTTCTGTTTCGATTCCTTGGGAATCAAACCGAAGGGCCTATGACAAGGTCACCGCATGCGTCCTCGGGTTGCCGATATAGGGTCCCTGTACCAAGGGCTTCTGCTGAATATGGTTACAATAATTAATAGGCAGTTGCGGACAATTTCCAGAAATGCTCCCGAAGAAATAACCCCTAAGCAAGGCGTGACCAACGTACCGAAAGCTAAATGGCACCTGAGTGAGGTGTCTGAAGTGGTGACTCTGGCATACCGGTCAACCTCTCCGAGTATGCAGCCTTATCCTTGCATGCGGGGTACTACGAAGATGGACGAACCCTTTTCCCTAGCTGCTCGTGGGAACAGCAATGATAACACCAAACATAGTTGTAGTAAGTGCGGTTTAAAACAATCGAACGCGCAGGGCTCCCGACAATGGGTCGGACAACAAAGCCGACTATCCTAGAGTTGGGGAAGCCAATCAAGAAGGAGTCAATGCGATTGACCGGCAGAATCTCATTACTTTTAAGTGGACGGATCGACTCAGGGACGACCGGCTAGAGTGCTATTAGATACCAGTATGGCCCCTGAACGAAAAGGTTACATGGCGCGACTGCATACTCTGTGGCGCGAGAAACACCCAGAGCTCTCTCATTTTTCGCATAAACGTCTGCAGAACCTTGCCGAGGAACTCCGGAAAAGGGTTTATATAAGCGGAGCGCCTACTCAACCGCAGCCAGAACAAGCCGGCAACAGAGAAAGAGGGGCAACACTGGGACGTGGAGATTTTTTCGAAAAACCCGACCTCTGGTCTATCAATTGTAGTGTGTATAATACAGCGAGAGCTTTAGCAGATGCAAACCGTAAAACAAAACCATCGGTTGATGATAAGACCAAAAGACGAATGCATCAAACAAGCACAAAGATAGGCTGGACAAGGCAGTACGCGTCCCGCATTCAGTGTGTGATTGACTACATAACATCTGGGAGGACTTTCACTGCCAAGGTTCGGCAGTTCGCGCGCGAACTGCGGATCCGTCATCACAGACTCAACAAGTCAAAGCTACTGACCATAGTTGACAGGATACGAGTACTATCTAACACTAGGATAAGTCTAGAGCTAACGTTTGCTTTCCTGAAATCACCCGGATTGAAGTCGGGCACGGAGGGTTTCATTTTGGCATATCAAGACGGTGTCATTTCCACTCTAGCATACCGTCGCCACATTTTGAGCCATGGCATTCCCGATGATAGCTGCAGAGCGTGGGATGCACACCCCGAACATCTAGGACACATACTATCTAGTTGTCTAACTCATGCGGGAACGACCTACATCCAAAGACACAATGCGGCACTAAGATTGCTTTATTACCATCTCTGTCACTCTTACGGCATTAACCCAAATACCGCTCCGCTAACGCTCCTAGGGAAATAGAGTCAATTGTCGAAAATGAGAAGTGCCGCATATACTGGAACTAAAGATTGTCGACAATTGTTTCTGTTGTGCACTCGAGGCCTGACATAGTTCTCCTTGACTTCGAGAAACGAACCATGTTCGTTATCGAATTTTCGGCAACAGCTGACAAAAACGTCATAGCCAAGGAGAAAGAAAAGAAAGAGAGTTATAAAACCTTATAAGGGAGTTGCGACAGTTATACCCTGAATATTCTGTTAAGCTCATCGTCTTGATCATCGGCGCTCTTGGAAGCGCCAAGGTTTCACTGGTTAATAGCCTGAAAAGCATCCCTGCGTGTCAACAACATGCTGAGACACTTGCGGGGAAAATGCAGAAGGCGGTCGTCCTTGGGTCGCTCCGTGTCTTTAGGGAGCACAATACTTTTGCCGGATCATCGTATTAAATTCGTTGCAGACTGTAACCACCTATCTCACGGTCGTGAGACGTGGTTGCAGCTGAAATTTTACCGCGATTTCACTGGGAGCGGGTGCAATTTTTCAGATTAGCACCCACTGCCGGCGAAATCCTGCGGTTGTCCATATGCCGAACTTTCAACTATATATATTTATAAATAAAATATCATAACAATATCAATATAAGTATAATAATATCATGGAAATACAAAAGAAAATTTTAATATATTTACCTAATTAATTAATTTAATTTATTTATCAATATATTATAATGAATTTTCAACAGAACAGTTAAATTTTCAACTAAAAAGATGAATTTCCAACCAAATAGTGAAATTATTACTTCTTTATTTTTTAATTAAAATTTATCATTTTTAGGTAACAATTTTACTATTAGGTTGGAAATTCATCTTTTTAGTTGGAAATTTAACTGTTCGATTGATAATTCATTATAATATATTGATAAATAAATTAAATTAATGATTAGGTAAATATTACTATTTGTTTTATTAATTAATTTAATATTCAAATTTATGTATACTATACATTCAAATTTCCTTTTATCTTTCCATGATATTATTATACTTACATTGATATTGTTATGATATTATATTAATAAATATATATATATTCTTTCTTTTTAATTAAAATGGTAATAGAAACTCATTTTAAAATTTGTGTGTGTATTTTAGTATTTAGAAAATGTTACTCTATTGAAAATTTCATCATTTAACTTCACAAGAGAAAAAAACTAATTTATTCATTTTAAATAAGCCCGCGCTCAACGACACATGCGCAGTAAGAAGAAGCATTGCGTTGGCGAATATACCGACCACGCACAGTGGGCAAAAAAAGTACCCGTGGACAAATCAATTTGTAGCCTACATTATTCATCCGATTTAAACTTTTTATATTATTAAAATCTTTTTAAATATTGGAAATATTTGTGTGATCACGTTTTTTTAATTGTTTAGAAACTTGTTATTTAACAACAAAGTTGAAATTTTTGTTCTTAACTTTTCCCAACTTTTTAATGAATAGGTTCAATTTTTGTTTGCGAAATCAATTAGGTATGTCTTTCAGAAGACTCTTTACTACGACACTTTGCAAAATGACAACAATTATTATTCATTATTCGAACAATTTTCATAAACAAATTCACAGTTTGGCGATTTTTCCATGAATAGGCTCAATTTTTGTTTACGGAATCAACTAGGGATGTCTTTCCGATGATTCTTTGCTATGATACTTTGCAAATTGACAACAATGATTCATTATTTAAACAAATTCACAGTTAAAATGAATGGGTTAAATTTTTGTATACGGAATCAACTAAGAATGTCTTTTCGATGACTGTTTGCTATGATATTTTGCCAATTTACAACAATTATTCATTATTCAAACAATTGTTATAAACAAATTAATTTTGTGTCCATTTTTTGCCGATTGACAGCTTCGATTGTTCCTCAATCCAATGAACTCGCGTAGTATTCAAAAGCAGTGCTTTAGCTTCTGGCAGCAGTGATCTCTCAATTTAGGGAAACTGATATGTCAAGCTCCCCAAATAATGATCAGCAGAACACAACAAAAAGTGCAACAAGTCTTCGTGCATCTTGATTGGAGATGATTTTCTTGGACGTGAGTTCATTGGATTGAGAAACAATCGAAGTTGTCAATCGGCAAAATGGACATAAAATGCATTTGTTTATAATAATTGTTCAAATAATAAATAATTTTGGTCAATTCGCAAAGTATCATAGCAAAGAGTCATCGGAAAGACATTCTTAGTCGATTCCGTATACAAAACTTGAGCCCATTCATTGTAAATGTGAATTTGTTTATAAAAATGGTTTAAATAATGAATAATTGTTGTCAATTTGCAACGTATCGTAGAAAAGAGCCATCGGAAAGACATCCCTAGTTGATTCTTTGAACAAAAATTGAGCCTATCCATTGAAAAATCGCCAAAATGTGAATTTGTTTATAAAAATTGTTCAAATAATGATTAATTGTTGTCAATTTGCAAAGTATCATAGAAAAGAGTCATTGAAAAGACATACCTAGTTGATTCCGTAATCAAAAATTGAGCCTATTCATTGAAAAATCACCAAACTGTGAATTTGTTTATAAAAATTATTTAAACAATTACCAAAAAACATCTATTCTTGATTAATGGTGATAGAAAATTCATTTATCTCACATTTTATACAAAATCTATTAATTTCAATAAGCTAAACATTGCCAATCCCAAAAAATTACTTTTCTTCATTAATTTGTATATAACACAATAACAATTTTTTTAATCTATTCTGAACTGGAAATTATTTCCATATAGTTATTACACTGTTTTAAGATCTTATTTGATCAATCTGAATGTCTTAAAAGAAATGGCACTTAGGAAAAGTTAAAAATAAAAAAAATTTCAACTTTGTTGATAAATAACAAATTTTTAAACAATTAAAAAAAATCTAATCACATAAATCTTTTTTAAAAAAAGCTTTTATTTAAAGAAAAAAGTTTAAATCGGATGAATAGTGTAGGCTAAACATTGATTCGACCACGGGTACTTATTTTGCCCCACTGTGCCACGCTTCCAGTCAGCAGCGCAGGAGGGGAATTCGTCCCTTCCATCTCCCCGTTTATTATTTTTTCTTCCCCCACCCTTTCTTAAACCTCATTATGTTTGTCTTTTCTACATTTAAATTCAACTGTTTACCAACTAAGCATTTCTCTAATCCTGTAATTAAGCCCGCCATCCCTTCTTCATTCGCTGCCATCAACACTATATCGTCTGCGGGTGCCAGTGTATATGTCTTTTCGTTCCCTATCCTAACTCCTCCCCACCCCTTTCTTTTCATTTCTTCATCCAAGTCTGATATTAATATATTAAATAAAAGTAGGCTCAGTGGACGTCCTTGCCTAACTCTTCTCACCAACCAGAAACTATATCCTACTTGCTCTCCTACCTTCACTCTGCTTTTTGTCTCTCTAATTTCCGATACTATCTTTATTAATCCCTCTTTCATCCCCTTTTTCACGATAACTTTTTCTATCTCGCCTCGGTCTAAGAAGTCAAACGCAGCCTTTGTGTCCACGAACATTGTTATCATTGCTCCTCTCTCCCTTTTAATCCTCTTATTTACCAGATAGTTCAGAACATATACGTTGTTCATTACCCCTCTTTTACTTCATTACCGCTCTTTCTTTTTTTCCTTAACCTCTTTCTTCGACCTCTCCAATAAAACAGTCATATATGCTTTATACAATGTTGAAATTAGCATCACTGCTCTATAATATTTAACCTCCTCCTCTTTGCCTTTCTTCAGTATGGGTACCACTACTCCTTCCTTCCATAACTCTGGCCACGCCTCTCCTCTTCATACTCTATTGCACATTATTCAACCCCATTCCTTCAATTCTGTCCCCCCATATTTTCAGACTTCATATGGAATCTCATCTATATGAGGTGCTTTTCCATCGTTCATTATCCCTAATACCTTGACTGTTTCCTCTCTTGTAATGTCCCCTTCCTCATCTGTTTCCCTACCATGTTTTCCTCCTTTCTTAACTTTCCTATCTACCCCTTCTAGTAATTCCATAAAATATGTTGTCCCTCATACCATATCAATAGCCTGGTTTACTCTTTTCCTTCTTCTTCTCTCTCCATTTACCACCTTCCAAACCTCTTCTTCCATCCTAACCTTCTCCACCTCTTCTCCACCTCTTCTTCAAACTTTTTATTTTCCTCCTCTTTTTTGATCACACAATTCAGTATACTCCTTCTTTTTTCTCCTATATTTTCCTCCAGTACATGTCCCTTTTCTCTATTTCCTGAATTCCCTTTCCACTTCCTTCTTCTTCTGTTCACACTCCTCATCCTATCCACTTCTACCCCCTCCTTCACTAACTTCTTTTCTACTTCTGCACTCTCATACTCTTTTTATTTCTCCTATCGTTATTTCCATCTCCTTGTTTACATTTCCTTCCCTCATTTTGATATTCCTGACCTTTTCCGCAAACTGTTCTTTACCTTCCATTCGCCATTCCCCTTTTTCTGCTCTTTTCATTTTTGCTTCCTTTTTAGCCTTATTGTTATTAGTCTTTTAAAAGACTAATGTATAATATCAATATTATGGGAAAGTGATCCGAATCTATATAATTCCACACCTCTAGCTTCTTGACCTTCCATCTTACCTAGTCGTCCAATACCACATAATAAATCACCGTTCCCCTTTTTCCTCCTGAACGTGTATATTCCCCTTCATCACCCCCCTCTATATTTCCGTTTAAAATAACGTCGTGGATATTTTCACCGCTAGCGGTACAAATAGTGTGGGTATATTATTTAGCCCGCTAGCGGTATAAATAGCGATTGCACCTCGGTGACAAGCGTCTGCTGATACGCCCGATATTTCCCTTCCTGATTGCACGCGTGCGCGAGAATGTGGCGCCGATTTCAAAAGCTTGGCTCGCCTCCTCTATCGGTGCCCTCGGCTTGCGTCAGGCAGATTTATAAATCTATGCCACATAATTTATCGAATCCAGTAATTAAACTTTTCAATCCTGAAATGTACAATTATAGTAACAGCTTGCATAAAGAAAAATGAAATTAATGAAACATTACAAAATTCATATATGATTAACAATTTAAAAAAAATACAAATATAAGATTTTACTTCGATTGAAAATGCAACTCCTTGGTTGAAATTTAAACTACTTGGTTGAAAAATGAACAGCTTTTTTTAAATTTGCTTTTTTGGAGATGAAAATTAATTTTTTTAACTGAAAATTTATTTATTAGGTTGAAAATGAACATTTCATATTTTTGGGTAGAAGATTCAATTG